>APFE030041996.1:149188-201413 GCA_000404065.3 Pinus taeda
AGATGGGATGTCGACTGACACATTTGAACGGTTTTTGATGACTCACACCCCAAGATTTGACACTTCAAGGCAATATACTGCAGAAAATACCCGAATCCCCGATTTCGTAGCACTGGCAATCATGAAATGACATGCCGCGCTACGCAATGGCTGCTCAGGAATGGTGGAAAATAATTGCGCAATTAAAACTGGCCAATCATATTGTGCTACGAAACTGTGCAATGTCGGAAAGATGTAATCAAGACTAGATATGCTATGGGAGATGGAAACTAACGGTTTTTTACAAGGACATACCTCAATATCTTTGGAAAAGACTAATTTTATAGTAATAAACCTAAAAACCTATTAACTTGAACCCAAAAATTTATATGGATCTTTGTACATAGATGAACTTGTAACCTTAAGTGATAACAGGAAGTCTCAACTACCTAACTATTACCATACCAGACATTTCGTTTGCTGTTGGAATCCTCTCCAGGTTTATGCAAAAGCCTTGTGAGGGACATTGGTTTGCTGCAAAAGGAGTTCTAAAGTACTTGAAGGGAACTCAAGACTTTGGAATCAAGTATACATAGGTGGGCGACATCAGCTTGATTGGATACTCTGATTCAGACTTCGATGGAGACAAAGAAATTGGGGTATCTACTTCGGGTTATGTTATGAGTCTTGGATCAAGAGCTGTCTCCTGGAGATCACACAAACAATTAATTTCATCAGATTCCACAACAAACATAGAATATGTGGCAGCAGCTAAGGCAACAAAAGAAACTGTGTGGCTCAGGAAAATTTTGAAAGATTTGCAGGTAAAACAAGTGCAATCGACTCCACTCATGATTGACAATACCTCAACAATAAATTTGGCCAAGAACCCAAAGTTCCATGATCAAACGAAGCACATCAATACAAAATATTATCTATTTCGACATCATGTTGAGGCCAAAACAATCCATATTTGCATTGTTCCACTAATGATCAGATTGTAGACATCTTCACCAAAGCGCTTGGAAGAGAAAAACTTGAAAGATGCAAAACAATGCTTGGACTCACCAACATCCCTTCAGATTAAGGGGGGGAATGTTGACACCTAATCATAGGGATAAGGTGAAAAACTGTAATTAGTGTAAATAAATAATAGAGAAAATGGAGAGTTATTGGGAGATGAACTGAACAGTCACTCCCTCTTGTATATAATAATGAACAACCTGAATGAATAATACGATAACATTTGAGGAGTTACCTCCTGGTCTAACAGTTCTTGAAAGATTCATTCATTTATATGAGACCAAATCTCGAGCTATATTTGAATAAAGTCAAAATCAAGAAATCATGTAAGTAAACACCCTTGAATTTATTGATGTTCTAATTTTCCTTACATTTTTTACTGCTTTTCTACTTATCCCTTATGTCAAAATTTCCAGTGTAAGTAGTGTAAGAAATTTATTTTTATGAAAATCAAATGATTTCTAATCACTAGATACATATTTATGATCGAGATAATAAGTATAAAATAGTTTATGAGATATATTACATTAAAACAATATAGAGTACGGTGGGATGTATTATATTAAAAAAAATAGAGGGTAGGGTGGGATCCATTATATTACAACAATACATGGTAGGGAAGGATCCATTATATTACCACAATTCATGGTAGGGTGAGATCTCTTGTATTACAACAATACACGGTAGGGATTTCTTTTGAAAAGAAAAATCATAGTACGGAGGAAAAATGATATCTAACGTTTTCTTTTGTATTACTCTCTTCACATCCATATATGGATAAATATATCTGAATGATTCTTTTCCATATATGCTAAATGTAGGATGAAAGACCTTGTACCATAAAATAATCGAGTTGATCACCTTCTTCCCGCTCCTAAAAAAATAAACCCAATGCAGAGACATAATTTTTAACTTACTTTTGGATTTTTTAGGATCAAAGTTGAACATCATTTTCTAGTATGAGAATAATTTTCTAGCACATATTAGATATGGAACTTGAAATGGTATAAGAAAAATCAAAATAATATATGACTTATATCCCATATTTTTTCAAGAATAGAATTCATATCAAATCCAATCAATTCGGAACTATCTAATAAAACAAGGAATGTTTCTATTCCTACTAAGAAAAATAAGAGAGGTCATTCTTTAGTGGAAGAATGATATTATTGACTCATTCTAGAAAAGAAATAATCAATTTAATCGTGTTAGAGAAAATCATATTTTTCATAGTAAAATGATAATGATAATTATGCACATCCCTTATGGGGATAAAGAGGAATAATTCCATGGAGAGTGTTTAAATTTGGGATGAAGATTCAATATTACAGAATCTTTATGGAACAAAATATATTATCATGCATGATATGGAAGGAACACAATAATTAATTCTTAATTATTACCATTATAGCGACTAGTCCACTTCTCCCCTATACTACGAGTGAATGGGAAAATATAAAAACTACCATTAAAGCATCCCAAGTTATACTGGCTATATTAATTGTTAGGAAAACAGAAAACTACAGTCCGTCCTCTTTCTGAAACTTCTTACGAAATTTCAATCTGATGCTCAAAAACAAAGTTATGACGATTTTCCCTAGGTCACCTGTTTGGAATGTAATTCAGGAGTCTACAAAAACCCTAACTTCCTCAGATCATATATTTGTAAATATAGCGATAAAAGCTCTAAAATTTGGACCGAAAGTTTAAAACGATTTTGGCTCAAATGGGTTTTTTTTGTAGAATCTGAAACATTGCAGAAAAAAGCTATAGCGAAAATGCCACGATGCCTTGTTTGGAGTAGTGAAACCCTAGAATCCAAAGCTCTGATACCAAATGTTAGGAAACCAACTCAAAAAAATATAGAAAAGATATATCAACGCCTTAGAATTCAGCCTCTTTGAGGGGGAAACCTCCTTTACATTACACAAATGAAAAATTCTTGGATGATACAAATGACTAAACATTCGTTCTATATATAGGAGTCTAAGGGGTCACAATATGATCAAGCCGACATAACAATAATAACATAAGGGCACAAAAATAACAATAGTGGGTTTCTATGGGGCATACTAATAACAATATGGGGATAATAGGGGCACAATAATTACAATAAGGGATACAATGACAATAGTAATGGGGGAGTCACTAGTATTATAGGGGCCTAACATTAATATTGATCATGTTGTAAAAAAATAATTATTTCATCATCAAGATGATAAGGGAACTATTAATCATAGTGTAAAGTTGAAGTTGAAATGAATGGTCCACCTTTTCATTCTAAACATTATTGAGTTCAAGCTGATATGAGAGATTAATAAATCCATTTGTTCATTAACCAACCAACTACTATAAATAACTCAAGGTTCATAAATTCATGATGAAATCGAGATAAAATATATGTAACTCACTATCTATATTGGTACTATGTACCAATATATCTCTAGAGAATTTGTAATGGAAATAAAGACTTTTTCTTTCATTTACTTACCTCAATAAGGTGACACTAATATTCGAACTAGAGGTGGAGGATTTGTAGTCCTCTTCCTTACCATTTGGCTATTTTATCGAGATATGGGAATCCCATGGAGATATAAAATCATTTTTCCTTTCAAGTCATTCATTCATCCTTTAAGTATAGTATGAGATGTATGCTAAAGTCAACCATAAAGGAAATTGATCTAATTTGTTCTCTATCTTTTGAAGCTAAATATTTTCATTATGAAATTTTCTAAGTGAGATTAACATTTAAGAATGGTTTTCTTCATTCATTCATAGCTCCATTTCATGTGGTCAGACGAAAGTATGAAAGTACCTCTTATTTATCCTTTTTTAGTTATAATTGGAAGTATATCTAGATACAATTCGAATTTCATGGGAGTTAGTAAACATTGAATACACATCCGAATCTTTTTTACTGAATTGATCCACATAGATAAATCAAGAATAATTGAGTAGATTCTATTACAAATGGGAAAGTTACAACGTGATTAGATGAAAATTAGGGAGTTTTTGGAAAACCCAAATTTGGTAAGATATAGTTTGAAGGATTTCTTCGTTTTATAGATTAGGGCTTGATGGAACTTCACAATGTTCCAAAAAATGAGGATACAAATAAAGAAATTGAACCTATGATTTTTGGTAATAAATATGAATTAGAAAACCCTTTGTCAAAGAGAGAGATGTTTTATATCAGGTCCTTACATATTACTCTGAATTAATATGCTACCAACAATTATTGCCATTAAGAGGAAGATATATGGAAGATTTGACATAAAACAATATTGTATTATCTTAAAGTTTAGTTGCTAATTAAATAATTCCTCCTATTGGAGTGTCTGCCCTGATAGTAAATGGAATTTATATAATTGTTGTTAATGAAATATTAAAATTATTGGTATTTATCATTACTTTATAATTTGACCATAATACAAGGAATATATATATATATATATATATATATCCGAATATATATACTATATATATAGTTAATATATTTATATTATATATATAAGTGATATAATATATAGTATTTTGGCACTCTAATTTCAAATTGGGGAACAAGATTAAAATTATAGATCGATGTGGGAGAAAGGATATGGGCTCTTGTAAGCAGAAAATGAAAATATCTATTCCATTTCTATTATCATCTATGAGTTTAAATCTTGATGAGATTATGGATAATACTCGTTATCCCAGAATATTTTTTCTTTTTACTGAAGGAGAAGTGGAGGTGGTATTAGGAGGAATATCTCTGCTTGAGGGAAAAGCCCATTTTAGAGTTTTATAAAAACTCTACTGTGTAAGTGGTGATTTGGTATTTTTGGAGTCTCTATGCAAAGGATTGTAGGAAAAAAATATCTTACAAAAATGTGAATTGGGAAATTTTAGTCGACGAAATATGAACCAAAAATTGAACCTTA
Organism: Pinus taeda; assembly: GCA_000404065.3. Classification (NCBI taxonomy): domain Eukaryota; kingdom Viridiplantae; phylum Streptophyta; class Pinopsida; order Pinales; family Pinaceae; genus Pinus; species Pinus taeda. The sequence goes on from APFE030041996.1 coordinate 154,114, forward strand.
ATATACTTAAGAATGATTTTTTTCATTACTACAAAATGTATTGGCTGATGTGGATTACCTTATTGGGGTGAAATTTCGAATGGGTACACTCGATGATATAAATAACCTTAGTAATCAAAATATTTTTTTGTAGCAGATTTATTACAAAACCAATTCAAATTAGCTCTAGGTCATTTGGAAGATGTAGTTCAAAGAATTATCTATAGAGCAATCAACTGTAGATCAACTCCTCAAAACTTGGTCACTTCAACTCCATTAAAAAACACTTTTCAATATTTTTTCAGTTCACACCCCTTATCCCAAAATTTGGATCAAACTAATACATTAACAAAAATAGTTCAAGGGTGAATTGAGCCATTTATCCCTGGGAACTTAAGAGGGAAAAATGTTAGTTTTTAGAAACACGAGATATTTATCCAATTATAATGGGTGTGTTTTTATCATAAATACATCCGAACGAATGAATTTTGGACTTATTTCATCATTATATATTAAAGTAAATATCAGTGATTATGGTTATATATAAAGTCCATTATATGAGAACTCCGAGAGATTGAAAGAAGAACATATGGTTTATTTGTTATCAAGAGAAGACGAGGATGAATACTATAAGATAGAGATGATAAATTATTTGGCATTGAATCAAGGAATTAAATAGGAACAAATTACTCCTTCTTTAATATTGACAAGAATTTATAGTTATGCATGGGAACAAATCCATTTCAGAAGTATTTTTCCTTTCCAATATTTTTCCATTGGAAATTCCCTTATTCATTTTCTCGAACATAATGATGTGAATCACACTCTCATGGGTTATAATATGCAACATCAAGAATTTCCACTTTTTCAACCCAAGAAGTGCATTGCCAAAACTGGTTTGGAAGGTCAAGTAGCTCTAGATTTAGGAAGTGTACCTATAGCTACACAAGAGGGAAACATCAAGCATATTAATGTTGTAATTATCACTTGATAAGTTAATGGAGATATGATTAGAACATAATCGATTATGTATCAACATTATAATACCAATACTTATATGCATCAAAACCTCAAGTGCATCAAGGGGAATGTGTAAAGAAGGGAAAAATTATGGCAGATGATGTGATTAAGGTAGGGGGAGAACTATCTCTGGGAAAAAATGTTTTAATAACTTATATACCATGGGAAGGATATAATTTTTAAGAAAAATACTCATTAGTGAACTTCTGGTATATGAATATATTTATACCTCTTTCCATATCATAAGATACAAGATTGAAATTTGTATCATGCGCTAGCGTGTTGGCATAATCACTAGAGAAATACCTCATTTCGATGCTTCACTTCCTCAATTGGATGAAAATGTTATCATAATGCTAGGATATTTAATAGAAATAGGTGATGTTTTGGCAGGTAAATTAACACCTCAAGCAACAAAAGAATCATTATGTACCTTAGAAGGAATACTATTACAAACCATATTTGGTATTGACATATCCATTACGAGAGAAAATTTCCTCATGCACCTATAAGTGGAAGGGGTCAAGTTATTGACGTGAGATGGATGATTTTGGTGATACTATGAAAACAATACACTTATATATATCAAAAAAATATAAGATACAAGTGCGTGATAAAGTAGTCGGAAGACATGGTAATAAAGGAATTATTTCAATAGTTTTTCCTAGACAATATATGCCCTATTTTTAAAAAGGAATACTAATTGATATGGTATTTAATCCACTAGAGGTACCTTCACGAATGATTTTAGGACTAATCTTTGAATTTTATCTACGTTTAGCAGGAAACTCGATGAAAAAATCTACTAGAATAACACCTTTTGACAAAATATATGAGTGAGAAGCTTTGAGAAATCTAGTGTTTCCAAACATTTATAAAGATAGTGAGAAAACAACTAATCCATGGCTTTTTGAAATAGATGTTGGTGGGAAAATTTTCCTAAGGTAAGGGTTGACAACCTCAACAGATAAGAACAAGATAATCAACAAAGATCAGTCAAGAAAGCGTGCCAAACATGTGAATTACTAAATGTGTACTTGGAAACATATCCGGAGGTCCTACGTTTGATGATGTTCCTATAGGGTCCAAACCCTCTGCTTCCTCCTGAATGATTAGGCCTACAAGTCAATTCAAAGAATCATATACATGATAGATAATTCAATGTGCATAGATAAAATAAATGTTATATAAGCATATATAAGCATACAAATTAATATTCATGAGACAATAACATACCAGGAACAAGACATGAGCTTCTTTATTGATTAACAACAATAGGTATAGGAAAGGTACAACCTGATCCAAGCCAAAGCACCAATGAAGCATTCCTTTGGATTCGTCCAAGAATGAGCCCCAAAGACAACCTATCTAATAAATGCAAGGAGATGCTATAAAGATGGTGAACATCTATGCAAAAGGAAACTATGGTTTCCATAGAGACTAGGAGTGTAGGAGGCACTGGAAAATCTGACTTGATCTAGGAGAAAAATGGGTATAATGTTGATAACCCTTCTCTTATGTATTTTAGGCCTACCCAAGGGGTCTACATATACCTCCTGAAATTAGTTAATTCAGTTGTGCTATGGGATCCTATAGATGGTCTCTTGGTAAAACTCGTGAACCCCATTCGAAAAATAACATATTATTTTATTTTTTCATATTTTAAAATGTATACGTGGATATATTGTTATAGAACTCGGGTATGTATGCGCTTTTATATGGGTAGAGTCATGTATGTAATTTAAAATATTTTTTTTTAATATAAGATCAAGTCTGGATGGGAAAGGGATGCCCAAGGCCATACAAGAGCATCAAGTCTACATGAGTGCTAAATGATGCTATAACAGATGCCTCCTAATATATGAGATTAGAAGGGGTACATGATGGATAAAATATATTATGTATAGAGAGAGGAGTTATCTGAAAACCTGGGAGGATATCACCAGATTCTAGCTCATCAAATACCTGTGGAAGGAGTTAGAAATAAAACTCATGTTTGAGGCAGGCATACCCATGCTCGAAAGTAATAAAGCATTTCCGTTGATCAAGTATAAAGTAGATCTAGAACATATATATAAGTGAACAGAAGGAGCTATATAATGCATAATGTATCATCAGATCATAGCCGCAAAAGAGCACAATGAAGCTATGTCTCAATATCACATATAGAATAATATATGATCAATGATGCAAGAACACTGTCTGATCAATGATGCTGCATAACTAATCCTCATAAAAGTACCAAGTCATATAGGTGGAATAGTGGTACTACATAAAATTGGGTGCCAACATATAAGATGTTGATGTGAAGGACTGCAACATATAAGGGTAGAAGGTATCGCTGGAAGAAAACTGAAGTAGCTATCAAGTGAACCAAAATGCTGACACAACCTGATGTCTTCACCTACCACAGATGACACATTTCTACACTATGGGAATAGATGAGCTGAAGTCGACCATGTGAGAAATAGTTTGGTTACCAGTCATTGATGTGTATCATTAAAAAACACGAGATAACTCACCAATAATGATAATGAGTGTCAAGGTACCCAAGTACAACCTAACAAGTGTGAATAAATGTGTTGACATCGAACACTTGAAAGAATCTTTCAATCAGGAGACATTGATGTATTCTCATTATCGATAGCAAAGGAGTCTGCCACTAATGACTACAAACCCTAAGGTATTGAAGAAAATACTCTAGACCTTATTCCCATAGCAATGAGTCAAAGTCAATGGGAAAAGATATTTTAGAAGGAAGGCTCATAAGGCATCCCACATCAACCAGGGCGAGTGTAAATTGCAGGCTAATAATTTGGAAGAACTCGGATGAAGAAATATTACGTAACCATTCTGAAGTACATTTCTGACATACACAAGATGTGGCTAGGGCATGGAAAAAATCCTCTGAACCAACCAATAATTAAAGTTGACACAGAGGCAAGGAATATACCAATAGGTTCAAATGGAAACAAAGGTATTGCATAAATACCAATGTGTGATAATGTAAGATGACATTGAACATAATGGAAACCACTCAGTCAAAGACCCATGATATTGATCGATATTGAGCACAAGGTCACCTATAAATGATGTAAATAGGGCTAGGGTGCAACTCTAGGTCTACTCTTAGAGAAATTAATCGAAGTAGATAAGAGCAGACCCTACAGTAAGAATTCAATGGGGAACTCCTTAACCAACACGAGTGAAGGAAAAAATAGCTGATGTGATACTGAAGATAACTTGACAGACCGAGTATGGCCAACAGAAATGAGTCAAGAGACACTACAGAATGGCCAACAACAAGTTTACTTCCCTTGAACAAAGGCACAAATCAATGTGACTTTATGGCAACATAAGATAACTTTGTATAAGTTTGCAATGCAGGAGGAATTAACAAACTCTCCATATGATTGGAAGAGATAACAAACTGGAGGAGGATTAACTCATGAACAAGGTTATGGCCTCCCTAAAGCTAGACTAAGTCCCATCACAATGGAGGAAAGACTTATTTTAAGTGATTTATTCAAGGGAAACATGACTAACTCTAGCTCCCATCAAATGATGAAGAAATTTTCTCGTTCCCTGATCCGTAAACTGCTGTGGATATTACACTGGACAGTTCGTTACAACATATTTGATAATATTATATTAAAAATATGAGATTCTACACTATTACAGTTTTATTTAATTTCTAAATATGTAAAATTAACTGTAATTAGTGGATGCATGTAAAAATAAATCAAGAAGAAAAAGTAGACAATGAAAAAATAAGCTCTCACACACACAATACAAAATATATGCTCTGTGGGAAACCATTTTGGGAGAAAACCCAGTTGGAAGGTGAGGCCACTTCTCTCTCTTTTTATGTCTGGAAATATGGTTGCAGATACAAAGAAGTAATGTTTGTGTCCCATGGGCTGCTGCAGTGCATAGATCCTCTCTGTGTGCTCTACCTCCTATCTCACATGGCTATCTCTACTCATCTATGGATCAAATTCTCTCGAAAGAATGGAATGCCTCTTCCTCTTAGTGGCATATTATAACACATCTCGGTAGCCTACTAGTGCTTAAGTTTGATTTCACCATCTCTTAACTAGAATTATAAAATAGACTCTCTAGAGTCTTTTACATCAAAAAAATGTGGCTATCCCTTTTTCCATGAATAATGGGGGCTGACACGACATGCTCCCAAACTATAGGTGTGAAAATAGGAAGGTCAACTTATGAGTGGCATAACTTTTGCATACAGACTCTGATTGACGTGATTCTTACACCGTTGGAAAAATATCTGTGTGTAGAATAAAATGAAAAGGTGTGGAACTTAGGAAGAAAATTTTTACGCCCAAAAAATTTTGTTTGATGCCTCAAAACGCTCCCAAAAAGGTTTGAGACCCCGTTTCGCCAAACTGGGTCTTGTCGGTAAAAATGGTCCCATGAGCTGATTCCTCAACTTTTCCCACTCCAAATGCATTGATATGGATGAAAAAATATAATGATCCAATTTGGATCACACTTCCCCAATTTGGGAGGATTTTGGTCCCCAAAAGCTTTTACTAAATGAGGTGAGGAAATTTTTCCTCCACCTTCTCTGTGTTGTACCATTTAGCTTTGCTTGGAAGTTGTCCCTTCAACCCAATCTTCCAAAGGTCTTGTTGCCCTTGTCTTGTAGTTCTAGACCTCTTCTGCAAAACTGTATCTTCTGTCAACTCATCCTGAGCATTTGGTGTCAAATCCTCCACATGAGGTAGGACTTGTTCCTCTTCTTGATCTAGCATGGAAGGCTCATAGAGTTTCAAATTCTCCACATTTACAACTGGGTAAATTCGCATATATGGTGGTAAACTGAGTCGATAGGCATTATCACCCACCTTTTCCAGTATCTCAAAGGGACCATACCTTATAGCCTTGATTTTCTTTCCAGACCCCTACAACCTCTCCTTGTTCAATTGTAGCCATACTCTGTCTCCCACCTTTAATGATTTCTCTATTATGTGCTGATCATGCCTGGCCTTATAATTCACCTGTGACTTCTCCAGTGTTTCCTGTAACTGTGGATGGATTTTCTTGATATTCTCTATAATTTTTTTAGCCCTCAAAGCATCTCCTGTAAGGTATTTCTTCACTCCTCCTTGCTGCCCATATGTAATACCCAAAGGTGAAGGTGGAAAATATCCAAAACAAGTTTCAAATGGGGACTTTCCTATACAAGTCCCGATTTCTTTGTTATAAGAATGCTATATATATACCATATTTTCATCCCATTTCTTCAGATTCTTCTAGTTGTAACCCCTCAAAAGTTGCACCAAAGTCTTGTTGACTACTTCTGTCTACCCATCTGTCTGTGGATGGAATGTTGTAGATCTCTTCAACTTCGTGTCCATCTTCTCCCACAATGTAGTCCATAATGCACTGAGAAATATTTTATACCTATTTGAAATGATGCACCTTGGTATCCCAAAGTGTACCCAGACCTATCCAAAGAACAAGTTTGTTGCTTCTTGTCCACTGATTTTCATTTTATAGGGCATCCGAATACACATCTTGTTGAACCTGTCAACTACCACGAACAGGTAGTCATGTCCCTTCCTGGTTGTCGGTAAAACCCCCACAAAGTCCATGGAAATGCTTTCCCAAGGATGAGTAGGTACCTATAAGGGATGATACAAACCCTATTTCTTGTTGCTAGGCTTGCTGGTACAACAAAGCATATATCCTCTTATGAACTTAGCTACTTCTTCTTGCATATTCGGCCAATACACATACCTCTGCAAGTTAGCCACGATCTTCCCTACACAAAAGTTCCCTGAAGCCTTGGAGGTGTGAGCCTCTCTAATCAACTGCAAACGCTCACCTTTAGGAACACATAACTTATCCAGCCTGAAGAGTAACCCATCTTGGAGATGGTAGTCAATGGTGTTGTCACCATCATGCAGATGACTATGACTCTTCAACTGCTGATACACCTCCTTAAAGTCCTCATCTTTTGAATATGCCTCTCTATGTTCATCATGGGTGAATGGCTCCATGTGCGTAAGAGTCCCCAAAGCTGTAATATTTGATGTGGGCGGCCTTGAAAGCATATCGGCCAACTTGTTTGTGCTACACTTCTTATACTTGATCACCAAATGAAACTGTTGTAAAAACTCCATCCACTTGTAATTCCTAGTTTTTTATGGCTTATTTTGGGCTTACAAGTATTGAAACAGCTGGTGATCCGTGTGGATTATTGTCTCCTTTCCCATTAGATAGTTCTTCCACTTCTTCACAAATTGCACCATGGCATAGAGCTCCTTATTTTAGGTAGGGTAGTTAAGAACTACCCCATGAAATACCTCAGAATGGTAGAAAATGAGCCTTCCTCCTTGCATCAAGAAAATTCCCATAGCATACCCACTCACATCTATCTCCACTTCAAAGGGTCATTGCAGGTTTGGTAATTCCAGAATTGGTGCTTCACTGATCTTGTTCTTTAACTCATCGAAAGGATTTTGCTACCCTTTTCCCCATTGGAAACTCCTTCCACTTGCTGTTATGGTGTGGAGCGGTGCTACTACTATTGAAAACGAGGCTATGAATTTCCTCAGGTACTGTGCTGCTGTAATGAAACTCCTAACCTTAGTAACATCAGTAGGCATCGTCCATTTCATGATGCCCTCCATCTTGGAAGGATCTATATTCAATTCTCCTGCAACAATCACATATCCCAAATACACCAAGGACTACTGCGTAAACTCACACTTTTTGAGATTTGCTAGCAGCTGGTGCTTCTTCAATGTTTCCAGCACCTATGTCAAATGTGAAATATGCTCCTCTAGGCAGCACTATATATCAACATATCATCCAAATAGCCAATAACAAATGAATCTATAAAAGGGAACAATACATCATTCATTAATCTCATAAGTGTAGTTGGTGCATTACATAGGCCAAATGGCATAACTAACCACTCATACACACATTTCCTGGTTTTGAAGGCAATCTTCCATGTATCTTCTTCTTTGACTCGAACCTGGTGATATCTAAACTTCAAGTCTAGCTTGGTGAAATACTTTGCTTGTCGCAACTAATCTAGTAGATTGTCTATCCTGGGTAGGGGGTATCTATTCTTGAGCTTGCTTTTATTCAACGCCCTCTAATATATACACATCCGCCAAGTCCCATCCTTCTTTGGCACAATTATGATGGGTGACCCACATGGTGATGTACTTGGTTGAATGACACCCTGTTCCAATAACTACTTTAACTGTTTCTTCAACTGAATTGCTTCTATAACAGGCTACCTTTACAACCCAATATTTGGCAATGGGGAGTCTGGCAGTAGCTGGATCTTGTGCTCCACTTCTCTCTTAGGGGTTAGCCCTTTACAACTCTCGGAACACGTCCTTGTATGCCTGTAACAACTCCTCCAATTATTGTTTTTGTTTTTTAGTACACCCCTCTAGGGATGCCTTGCATCTTCTTGACTCCTCTAAAGACTGATTTTCTCTTAAAAAAAATAAAACATACTTCTTGCTCGAACTGATCAAATTCTTGGCTTGGTTGGCACTTACCAGTGAAATTTTTGACTTTCCTTTGTGCGCATTGATGATGAATGATTTTCCATTGTTGATGAGCCAGTACTAATTAGCTCTCCTCATGAATATTGCATCACACATGTACATGTACGAACTCCCAAACACGACTCCACATACATCAAGGGGAACCACATTCAAATCTACTTCATCAATAAAATTAGCACTGATAGAAAATAAAAATTTACATTGTTTTCTTACCTTCAGCTCTACATCCTTATGTATCAAGCCCAATGGATATGGGTTTGGATGATCACGAACTTCCAACCCCAACTTCTTGACCAGATCTGTTGCAATGAGATTTTCCCGTGATCCTGAGTCAAACATAGCATCAATATTAGTCTTCTTAACCTGTATATTTACATGGAAGTGTTTGGTCATTTCTTTCTCTTCTTGTTGCTGAAGGCTACTCAGATTCACCTCCTTCTGTACTAACATACAAACGATCTTCTCATCCACGTCTGAGCTGCTTTCAACTTGTTTTCTCAAATCAGTGGCCATGAGATTCTTCTTCTTATTATATTTCTTCATTTTCTTCAGGTTTAGCTCTGGATGCAATTTCCAGCACTTCTCCTCTATATGGCCATCAATGTTGCAGTGGTTGCTAGGATCTTCGCACTGCTGTGTTGTGGCTACCGTTTTTTTATCTTTTCCCCATTTTTGCTTCTTCTTCCCCTCCTTAGAAGCGTCTTGTTGCTCCTTTTGCTTCCATCCACTTGATTCCGCTCTTTTCAGGCCTATGTTCTTCAGGTACTGTGCCTGTATACAACCCTCATCCACCATTTTGGGCTTGAACAACATCACTTGCTCACGTAGATGGCGGTGCAAACCGCCCAAATACTTGGGGAGTGCATTTGGTTTCTTTGGAGAGATACCCAACATTATATCTATTGTATCTACCAAAGACAACCTTGGATTTCTTCAAAACCAATGTCTCGACACATCTAAAATGGTGTGTCTCAAATGATTTACAGGAAACTAGAGATGACACTTATGATCTATAGATACATATGAACATAGGAAATAGGTTGGTTCAATAATCCAAAGAAATGAAACATAGATTTCTGATACTTCTTCACAAGTTCATATCTCAGAAATAAGCATAAAAATAGTGGAGGCCAAGAGCTTCAAGGTCTTACAGCTTAATAATCTTTTGTAGAGTGGGTGAGAGAGGAGAGTAATTCATCACATAGAGCATAAGGATTTGAGACTTTTATATTTAACACACAGAGCTTGAGGCATTAGGGATTTCTATGCTTATTTTGGTTACAAGCAGAAATAGTGACTGAAGGAGGAGTGGCAAGCTATGATTCATGTGCCGCAGATTTAAAGATCGAATCTCAATAGTCCTCATAGGCATATACATAAACAATGTTCAGACAAATGAATCTGTGAAACAATTACAGGCATTTGCATTAACTTATAGATACTAATGAATCTGTGAAACAACTATAGACATTTGCATTAACATATAGATACTAATGAATCTATGAGGGAGCTTGAAACACATCTAGCAACAATAATTACATGAATTCAGGGAAGAAGCATGGACATAAAATGAGTTAACAAAGGGGAACACATATTGTAATCCTTTGAAGAGGGAATCACCATTGTTTCTTTGATATTATGAAAAGTTCTGTATTACAGAGGAGATACAATCTGAAAATATAACATGCAGTGCTTTCTCTAGAATTTCTGAACCTCAATTAAGTTTTGCTTTCCCCTATTTACCAGAGGGGAGCAAGGAGCTACATTACAGTAAAAATATATATATCTAGACTCAGTTATCAAGTCGACTAGCTGTATCAGTCTTGAATGGCTATGTGGCCCAAAAAAGATATTACTGAAAAATAAATGCCTCCTTTAAGGGAAGGCGTGTTACAATAACACAAATCAGTCAATAACCTGACAAAAAAGTAAGTGTAAGTCTCTGTGCCCCATCTTATGATTGCATCAGCCTCAGGCTGTAGTTTATTCACAGTATGGCCCTTTGTGTTGCTCGACTAAAGCCTTCACTTTTTCCTTTATTGATGAGGTGCCTTGACCTGTTGAAATGGGGGTTTGGTCGTCTGCGAGTACTTTCTGTTGCAGTCTCGTGTTGTGTAGAGGGATGAGGCTCTTGTTGTGGCCACAACTACCAACCTATTGAAACATGCCCTGACAACAAATCTTCAATGGGACCCCTAGAATTTTAATTTTCATCTTTCAGAATGATCTGTTTTATCACATGGATGTTAACTCCTTGCCGAGTCAAATTTTCAAGGCCTGATGGCTAAGCCATTAAATAAACCTTTGCTGCATGGGTCATTCAAGACACAGCTTGGCCTTTTATTCTCTCCCTTCATTAGGATCTTTCAATCTTCACAAACATGCATGGTGCAGTTGTTCCCGCACAAATCATCACCCCTACCCTTATTATAATCGTTTGTTGGTTTAACTTGCAAAACCCCCATCGCATCATTATTCCCATTACAATGCCTTATAGCAGAAATCCTTCACAAAGCATGCATAAATCCTTTTTGGGGCCTATCGAAATTAACACAATGTATTCATGGCTTCCGGATCCGACAAGTTTTATTAACCCAAATGCATATATTTTCGGGTCCAGAGCTATATCGCGCATCGCTAACGGCCTTGTCCCAAAGCTCATATATACAACGCGCCACTATTTACTGGATCCACTAATCCTATTAAGCATATCATATATATATATATATCTATATCTATATATATATATATATATTTATATATATATATATATATATATATATATATATATATATATATATATATATATATATATATATATATATAATATATAATATATATTATATATCTATTGGGTCCGGAAGACCCATCGCATATCGCATATCGGCAGAGCCCGGGGGTCATACAATTAGCGGAGAGGCGAGAACTGGACTCAACAATGATTATATGCCCGATTATATAAAGTTTGAGGTCCAGCCTAAGTGATCCGGGCAGAATTTTCTGTGTTTTCCCATGTTTTTCAAAATTCACGATATTACAAAGGGATCGGGTTTTGAGTGTAAAAGGCAGGCTTGTGGAGTCCCGATAGTGTAATTGTGCATCGGGAAGTAGAAGGCATGGGTACTGAGACCCACAGGGGGGCCGATACCCGATTGCAATTTAAAATATGCCCTAAAAAATTGTGCCAAGCCTATGGATTGAGTGGGAAATTGTGTGTTGACTGTGTTTATGCGTAAATCCTTTTCACACTGGTTCCCATAGTTTATAAAAGTTAATTAAGGCAGTGTTTGTGTTTTATATGAATATCTCTGTTATATTGTTCACAATCATGAAGCTAATGATAGCTATCTCTACAGGTGAGAAGTAAAGGGCAGGAGGGGATTCAAAGAGCCATGTATGCAGAAGCGCTGTGTTTAAAGGTCTGGCCGCAAGCATTCTGGGTCGGAACCCCACGCGTTGCCTGTACATTCCGAAAGAAAAGTTGTCTTTGTCTTCATTATGGGAACACAACATACAACCATCCTTTTTACCAACACCTGTTCACTTCCTTAGGAAATGAATCGATCCGGCTGTTATACTTTCTACGTGTTAGCGGTCACGCTGATGATCCTATCTATGTGTACTTGATTTGCATATCAGATAGAGTGGGAAGATGAAGAGGTAGGGTAGACCTAGAGTCAGGGGTGTTTTCATAAGTATTACCTTTGAAGAGGAGAAAGGGTTTTTGATTTTCGAGAAGAACAGTTTCGCTTTGTTGTGAATAAGGAGGATTGTTTTGGGGGAAGGAGGAGCTTGTAGTTTCAGACTTATTTGATTGTTCTTTTATATGTTTTGGATCAGTGTTGTTGCTGGCATGAATGTAAATGTGATTTGTATTTATGCATATTGATGACTTAGAGTGCACTGTTAGTCTTGTTAAATTGAATGTGATTTAGTTTCATGGTTAAATTTTGAATGGCCTCTGATTTGAAAGTAAGTTAAACATTAGTTGCAAGTTTAATTACATAAAAGAATGTGGATTCCTATATGGGTAATTGGATTGCAATTTAGCTTTAGTACAATCTTGTCCAGCTATGAATTCAGTGATTGATTCATTTGGACTTGAATCTATACATGATGTTTAATCTTCTTTATCATGCTCCTGCCAAACATATATATGATGTTTAAACCTCTATATTAAGCTTCTGCAGGATAGATTAGGATAGCTAGGACTAGATTAGAGTAGTTAGAAGTAGTATAGATAGGATTTAATACATAAAGGTTAGCAGTTTTATTTTGGTGATGTAATCAAAGTCTTCCTCTTGGATGCAATCTTTCAACGTGTCTAAACAGTTTCCGGGGTCCCTTAAAACCCGTTGGAACTAGCCATTCCAAACGAAGGCAGGTCTAATTAGGGCTTGCGATCAGGTTAGTTCCACTTGTTGGCATAGCAAACATTAGCCATGTCAAAAAATTGGCTCTTGAAGGAGGGCTTGAACTGTCATCCCCAGCTTTTCAAGATTTCATCTATAAGTGCCATGCATGGATTCAAAAGGATTAATGTATGGATCATAGAGGCCGAAAATACCACTCCACCCATTTGAAAGAGTCTCATTTCGAAGAAACATAGACCCCTCTAAGTCATGTTTCTGGGTCACCCAAGGAAGAGAGACTATGGGAGTGTCCTGTCACTCAGTAACAACTAGTTAGAATGCTTACTCGAGCTTATGCTCGTTCTCTCTCTCAGCTTCCCATCTTTCACCCTTTACCTCCAACAACTAAGAGAAAGCCAAGGATCTTTACCCTGAGCGAAGATACATTTGCAACCACTTCTCTCAAAGATATTGTGCCAGAATCCTTGCAAAGTATCAACACCTCTTGGGAAGAAATTCCTGAGGATTCCCCTTCTAAAGGTAACTCCTCGCTTGATTTTGAGAATCCTAATGGAGAAGCCTCTAACGAAAACTTCCCTATCCATAATATGGCCAACATTCCTCCTCCAAGTGGGAATCAGCCTCCACCTCCTCCTCTGGGTGGGAATGAACTCCCACCTCCTCCAAGAGCACTCCCTCCCTGGCTTGCATAGGATGCTGTAATGGTACTTAGTTAGTTGCATCCCTTACCCAAGAATATAGAAAGAGTGTTACCTAATTTCGACCTTGAGCAGGGAGATACCGTTGATAACCATATTCGCTCTTTCTTCCTAGTCTTGCGCGGGTTGGGTGTTGCTGATGAAGATGTGGTGTGTCGTATATTCTCTTTTACATTGACTGGTGCAGCCTCCACATGGTATTTTAGCTTGAGAATAGGGTCAATCACCTCTTGGGATGATTTTCAGCAGGGATTTTTAGACAAGTTTAGTGATAACAAAACACCTACGGCCTTAGTTTTAGAATTATCCCGTCTGAAAATGGAAAACAAGGAGAAGGTTAAGGATTTTAAAATCCGGTTCAACCCTTGTTCAATAGAATCCCAGCCATCGTTAGACCTACTGAGGAAGTGCTCATGGAGTTCTATGTCTCTGCTCTCCTTGTCCCTACAACGATGTGGGTTAAAAGGAGTAATGTGAAAACCTTACAAGGCGCTATCGATGAAGCAGTAAAGGTCGAGAATGAAATGCTCATTCTTACAGCATGCCACCCTACAACTAGAGAAAATAAAGCCACTCAGACATCCAAGAAGAATAATGGAAATGATAACAAAGGGGTTGAAACTAAAGGAAAGGACACCATGGATGTGGAAGGGTTGCATCGGATCATTAAGAAACTAATGAACACAATCATTGATATGAAAAGGAATCCTAGAGAGAGTACTAGTGGTAATGGAGGAGACTATAACAATAGAAAGCCCTTCAAACCTTTCTATCGGAAGAAAATAGAAGGTGGTCATGGTCAACCTGCATTGCTCGCTCCACCTAATGAAGGGGCTTTAAACACAAAAGAGTTGGCTCTTATTCGATCAATCCTTAACAAAGAAGAACCTATATTGGAGCTCAAACCAGAACAAGGAGACGAGGAGGAATACCATGTAGAAGAACGCTCGGAAGAGGAAACCCAAATTAATGTGCTGTGGGATTTCCATAGTGATGAGAATGACGATGAAGGAGATAACACTGCAGAAATCAATGCTAATGAAATCCACATGCGAAGTAAAGGGCCGCTCCAAGATCAAAGCCCTTAGACCGAACAAAGCAAGATGTTCACCTTGTGAAAGCATCCACTCTCAGAGTTCCTGTCGAGAATGGTAGACCTGGCGGTCAATCCAAGAATTCCCCTGTTGCAAGTCACCCAGAGAAAGAAAATGCATCTCCCACTGCAACAAAGGCTACACAAGACGATAGAATCCCATCCAAGAATGGAAAAATAGGTATGTTTACTCTGCCATATCTTGTTTATAACATTGATTACAATATTGTGGATGATTTCAAGAAGTCTAGGGCTATTATCACATATTTTGACTTGTTAAAATTAACGCAGCAAAGAGATTTGCTGCTGAAAGCTATGAATGAGTGGAATTGAAAAACCCCCACCACCTTAAGCACCCAAACCAAGAAGCCAATGTCCAAACCTATTAGTACCACCAGCCCAAATACCATCAGCCATGGAGGCCACGTTATCGAAAATGAATTGAAATCCCCAAGATGTCAGTGCAACCATGATAGGGAGGAAATCAAAATCTATGACTCCACCCTTCCTTATTGTTATGCCCCTATACCAATAGGTGTCATACATCATGATTGACTTGATGAGCTATGTAATATGTCCATACCTTTACTTGTTGCAAAGGTTTTCCATATTTGTAAAAAATCAAAAACTTTAAAAAATATAAAGAGGGTATACCCTAAAAGAAAAATCAAAGGGTAAAAAGAAATAAAAGATGGTCAAAAAAGGAAAGAAAATGAACCCCAACAAAAAGAAAGACCAAGAAAGTGTGCAGGTCTAAATGCCACTACTTTTTCACTTTGGTATAGTAAACAATTGTGTGCAGCTTGTCACTTATGCCACAATTCATGAATAGTCAAACAATTTAAACTTGACTAGTTCATATTTCAATTTCATGTTGTAGAAATAAAGAATAAAATATGACCAAACAGTGTAATCTTGGTAGATAAGTAGATAGGTAGAGTGAAAAAAGGAGCTCAACAGTTTAATCTGAGCCCTTGGATATAATAAGTGTAAACTTAGATAGACATTACCATCTAAAGGAAAATAAAGTTTGATAAGGGTTTGCCAGTCTAAGTGCACCCTAATAAAAAAGTAAAAATGCTAGGTTAAGTAGGTAGGGTAGGTAGATGATGATTGCAGAATCACATATGGTGAATGATAAATTCAAATGTGTAAATATTTTACTTTCATCATAAGGCAAAGGTATACAACACATGAAAGACATATCAAGTGAGCAAAGTCAAAATAATTAACTTCCCTACTCATTTCCCCTAAATTTTCACTAATTTCCCTTAAGTGCCAAGGTATCTATCAAATTAAAGGAGCTCAGAGCATTTCTCTGACTTTTGGAGGGACCAGACCCTCGGCCTAATAATTTATAATGCCTAAGTACTTAAGACCATTTATTAATCATCACACCAATTCATAAATTATTCATTCCCTTGATAAAGTTTTTCCTACCATTTTACTTAGGAAAATTATAATATTTTCCATAAAAACCCTCATTTTTCACTTAGCCTAAGTTTTAATATATACATGAAAATGTTTTAGACTTAGTGCTTTTCCATTCATTATGTCATATTAATTACTAATTTAATTATTAAGTAATTCCCCAATACAACATTATTGATTCCCGTATTATTATAAATATGAAGAACCCCAAATATTAATATCTCGCCCCTTTGGTTAAAATATAACCATAATACATTAATAATGGGGATTAATTAGTTAATCAGTAACTAATTAGGAACCCCGACCCCCTGCTACATTAACAAAGAATTAATTAACCCCCACGGTTAATTAATAGCTTTCCCAACCAATCCCGTCGCTGCCGATATGATTAAAAAAACCTTAAATTACATCGGGCCCGCCCTCATTAAACTCCTGTCACCTCCCCTTCCCGATAGCCTTCCGATCTAACCTCCTAGATCCGACGACTATCATGCATATCGCATGGCCCTCCATGACCGAATGTTAGCATGTGATCATGAAGCGGTTTTGTGAACAGTGCCTCACCACGCGTCACTCATCCTATGGTATCATGTGGATGAGCCCAAATACTGCCCCCCCTCCATAAGCGGTGCGATAAAAACCGCTTACCGCCTCCCACTAAATGACAAAACATGAAATCCTCCCACTAATGCCACCTGTCCAAATCCTGAAACTCGCCAAATTCTTGACCTTTTATAAAAAACAAAATAAATCATTTCGTCGTTCTATTCTGCGAACCTGTACATCCATGCAAATTTAACAACGAGGTCAGCCAGCTTGTGCTCCCAGCCGCCAACCAACCTCAAAATTTGCAGTCGCTGCCGCTCAGAGTTCTCCATTCACACACACTATACCTGCATTCCGTTGTCTGTCCCTAAATGCAGGTATTTAACAAATCCCCGTCAAGAAGCCCTCTGAACACTTCCTTTCGCTGCAAATTTAATTAAAAAGAATCTCAATTCACCATAATTCAATCACCACATTTGTAATTCAAGTTTCCCAGACCTGCTATTTCATGATTTTCAATTAAAAAACCTCAGTTTCCTTTCTGAATCCACAAGAATTAAAAATGGAAACCCCGACAGCCCTAAATATTGCACCCATTACCATCCCTCACCGTGATTTAGACTATTTGCCCCTGGCAGATAAGGATTTTCAAATAAAATACCTAACCACTGATAAAGACCATTTGAAAGTGTTTTGCCAACGCTGAGATAATCATTTGAATGGCTATGATGCCATAGGACTGTGGGAATCCAACCTCCCAATGTACTTTCTCCCCTCTGTGCATGTTTTCCCTGAGATAATCCATTAGTGCCATGCACATTATGACCCAAACTACAGAGCAGTAATGTCTCCCAACCAAACAATCATCTTCACAATAACTGCAGACTCAATCAATGAGATGCTGTAATTTCATCCTAATCAAGCCCTCACCCCGATTTCCCTAGGAAATTTGCTTGAGAAATCAACTAAATTATCCCAATCTGAACTCAATCACCTCTGCCAGACTTTCATATTAAAAGAGCATCAACGTAAAGGTCCCCCTCGTTATATGTCAGTTTTCTTCACAGATGTAAGAAAAATCATAGTTGATATGATATCTGCAGTCATGGGATTCAACACTAGTGAGTATGTAGATGAATTGACCTTAGTTTTGATGTGTATCTTTACATCTAGCCAGCCCCCTGTTGTCAATTATGATTATGATTCATTTATTGCTGAGAAAATTCATGACCAGTTCATGAGACTGGAGAATGAAAAGGTTTTCAAGTATTCCACATTCATATATCACCTCATCCTCTATTATTAGTCTAACAAGTTCCCATTTTTGTCAAGATACTTGATATAAAGGGAAATCCAAGGTCAGTCATCTTTTGGACTTCTATCTTCCATAGATCTTTTGCTTACCCTTATTCATATAGTGAGTTCATTGACTAGTTTGTCCACCCAGCGACCACCTTGCTGACAGAAAATCCTCCTCCTAGGATTAATGATGAAATCAAAAGGATCCTTTAGCTATCAAAACAGTACAGGGTAGGTGACTGGTACTTGTACCAGAAACACACAGAGATTAGGGTATATAGTTGTGAGCTTCCCCCATTCAAGCTATGAAGATATGTTCCAATGAGACTATTTTCTTTGGAATATTATAGACAAATGATATACTCAGATCTAATTCATTTTACTAAGGCCAAGAAGAAAGCACAATTGAGGATCAATGATCACTTAGGCCCATTTGTCTGCAATAAAACGGAAGCATGGAAAGCAGCAGAGAAAATCCTAGAAGAGCACATGAAACTAAACACAAGTTTTGGTTGGACTCCATATGAGCCCCATAGTTTCATATGTGATAGGAGAATGAAAAATAGACTATCACCATACTTTCATCACAGAATTCCAGAGATTGAGCAATATAATAACACGGTTGAATGGAGGGAAGGGACTTTGGTAGAAATAGAT
Organism: Pinus taeda; assembly: GCA_000404065.3. Taxonomy (NCBI): domain Eukaryota; kingdom Viridiplantae; phylum Streptophyta; class Pinopsida; order Pinales; family Pinaceae; genus Pinus; species Pinus taeda. The sequence continues at coordinate 172,772 of APFE030041996.1, forward strand.
AGTGATCAGGTTAATGTAGAAAATGTAATGAAAGATCTAAAAAAGACACTTGACCTAGATTCTTTTGGAAAGGTGCCATTTGAGACTTCTCACAAGCCAGAATCAGGGACTAGTGCCTCAACAGCTGATACCTCTCAAAGGCACGCATAGGAGACTAGTGCACCACTTGCAGAGACATCATAAGATAGAGGAAAATAGACTAACACTTCAGCAACAGAACAATCAACCATGTCAAAGCAGCCTTAAACCTCTCAAGAGCAGGCTCAAACACAGGCCCACTCAACTCAAGTTAACATTGGAGACCCCCCGATTTTGCAGACTCCTTTGAATGAAGAAAAGAGTTTAAAGAGAGACAGGGAAGTAGCTACCCCTCCCAGTGGTCCATCAGATCAGCCTGGTGCTAAGAGGCATAGGCTAAAGCCTCATTCAGAAGAGGAATTTTTTGAGGAAACTACAGAGAGTCAGAGGAAAGAAGGTGCAGACAATCAACATACTTTTCCAACAGTGGGACACCTTCTAACTCATAAAGACCGGAGCTGGAAAGACAACAAAATGCTGAAGTATCATCCTTCAGGCCTTCAGGTAATAAGAACCTAGACATTCAAGAAAAAATTAAAGAAATAAAGGCCAGAAATGAACCACTATAGATTCAAGTATATAATCAGTGTTTAAAGATGGCTCCCACCAATCACAATAGGTTGATGTCAGCTTATGACATCAAGGATGACAAAATGCAGATGAGATTTTTCAAGCCCAAGGTACAACAACCTCAATCAATTGCAGACTACTTCAAAATTGATTTTTAGGTTATGGCCAAAGACATTCACCCCCTTGATCAAATTGAATTGCATAAGCAGATAGGGGAGATGGTGTATTCTACATTGATCAGTAAAGCTATGATGGCCCAGAGATTGGAAAATTCATTAAATAACACAACTGCTCAACTACAGCAAGAAAGAGCCTCTTCACAGGCTAAGGACAATAGAATTAAATCCTTGGAGGAGTTTGTTATTGGATTGGGTCATAACCCAAAGGATGTAAAGGCTGCAGAGGCCTTGATAAAAAAGAAAGATGAAGACATCGCTGCCTTGAGAAAGCAGTTAAAGTTGCATCCATCAAGGCATCCATAAACTATTGAAGTTATTTGAAAGAAGTCTGAAGAAGAGCTTATGGACTTGGTCCTCAAGCTTAATGAACAGTTGAAGCAGAATGAGCAAGAATTAGAAAATCACTAAAGAGCAGGCAGGGTGAGTCGACCTCTCAGCCTCAAAATGTGATACCAGTGGTCTCCACAACAGTCCCCTCAACACTTGCAACAGCTCTGGTGCCAAATGTCCCTTTGGTCTCAACATGTACAATTACAGGTACAAGCACAGGAACAACACAGGCAGGAACCTCAGGTTTGAGTACAAAAGAGTTAATCAAGTCCATGGAGGAAATGAATCTTCAAGTTTCTAAACTCCGAAAGCTAAAAGAAAAATTTGTCACTTTAGAGCAGAAATATGATGTTTCCAAGATTAATTTTGCTGAAGAGGTGAGAAATAATAAAGGCTTAGCTCAGTAGGTGAAAACATTAGATAAGGACCTCACTTTTGAAAAGCCTTTAACAGATATAAGAAAAATTTTATGGACCAACATCACTCAGTCAATAAATGATGCTTGGCCATTCGTACAAATAATTTTTGAACAGATTGAATTGGTGCAAGTTGCTCTTTAAGAGATTCAAAGAACTAAGGAAGAGCTAGGAGGGAAGCCTGAGGAAGCTATCAGGCTAATAAATGTTTTGAACAACAGAAATAAGTATCAGCTAGAAGAACTGAATATTGAGGATAGAACTAGAACTATCCTAGAAATTAAGAAGGTATTGACGAAAAGGGCTTTGATGTAGAAATTAGAAAGAAAATGTCAAAACATGCAGGAGGATATAGATGCTTTTATGGGAAAGTTTGGCATTTTACAGAGAAAAGGAATTCCCAATCCTTTAGTTATTAATGATAAATTGATGAGGCATGAAGATTATGTCCACAAATTGGATCAGTATGCAAATAATTAGGCCCATTCATCAGCGAGTGCATCTACACTCAAGGCACTACCTATAGGCAGAGTTCTCTATGACAATCTAGAGAACCTTTTTTTATGTTGAAAATGAATTGAAGCATTTGTTTCCAGTTCAGCCGAATTTTGTAAAATACATAGAGGCTGATGAAATATTTAGGAAGCTTGAAAGGACCAGGATACCCAAGGAATATTGGTGGACAAACATGACAAAAATTTTATGATTTTACCTTGGTAAAAAAAGAGAGTAAAATTTTAGTATTTACCATAGTCAATTTTGGTAAAAGAAGGTAAATAAGGATAAAGTAGGTAAAGAGTATCAGAACACGTCAAAGAGTATCAGTAAGAAGATGAAAAGCAAACAACCAGCACAGAATTATGAGTTAGACAACAAGATGCTCGGTCATAGGGCCTGCCTCCAGCTCATTCACAAAAACAGGGACAACAAGCCATCAGTTCAATTTTAGTTTTTATTTTCGAGACCATCTGTCTCTACTTTTATGTAAAATGTAGTTAGTCATCCTAGATTATATCTCTCTTAGTTATGAGATATTTTATTGTAAATTTTTGTATAAATACTCCTTCATTTGGAGTACTGAGTGTGGATTCTTAGAAATTTCTATAGACTTATTATTTTGGAATAGAATTGCTGTTGAACAACTCTTGTATGGCTGGTTGGATGAAGAAATAAAGCGAAGGGCTTTTACAGGATTCATGTGTCAAACAGTGGACAAATAAGTATTCTATATCTTATGTGTTTGATTGTTTTCTGGTTTAATATTTCACTTGTGTTTCATATCTGGATAATAAACAAAAAAGTATATTTCAGAAAGTGCTTAATTGCAATCTGTCTTTAAAATCGTTTTATTCTAAATTTTTTCTTCTAAGCTATCATAGGCAGGGAATTCTTAACTGCTCCTTGCTTCTTAGCTTATCATTACAGTCATTTAATGGTAAATTCTTAATTTCTTTTTGTTAGTGATCACCCACTTTCCCTCCTTTTGAAATTCGTTAAAGGATTTTTAACTGCCCTTCACCACTTTCAAAACCATTCCATTCTTTCAAAGTTACAATTCGTTCCTTGTTTCACTATCTTTCCCTGTGAATCCTCCTTTTGTTGAAAAAACCTGATCCAGTTAAGCCATTTTCAGTTGAATCCATAGCCCAATGGCCTGAGATACTCTGTTCTATCCATTTGTTCTTGAATTCCACTACCAAACACAATTAACCCCCAAACTTTCATAACTATCCTAGTATCCTATAAAACAAATCTAAATCATAAAGAAAGAACCCTCTCTGAGTACGGATTGGCTAGGTTCTGTACTCAAAAGTTGGTTTGTGGTTATCTTGGACCCCTTTCCTTCTTTTGACAACTTCAAGGAAAATCTGAGTGATAACATAGTGGTGACTCCACCGGGGACACTAATTCCTCAATCATAACAAATCTTTAAGAAAGTTTAAATCTCATATCTAAAGCCTCTTAAAGAAATCATATAAGTTGTTTGTTATATCAATTAAGAAAAGCCAAAAACAAAACCTAAAAACCTAGCTTCGGAAAGGACTCGTTACACTAGAGCTAATTCTGATCCCAATCCACCACAAGTGTTTGAGAACCTCAATCTGATCCCCAGAATTATTAGGAGACAAGAAAGTCAAGAAAGTTCTGCTAGTTCTTGGCCCACCTTCAGATCAACATCCTGTCCTGTTAGGTGGATTCACCTTGAAGACCAACCTTTTGACGAATACTTTCAAACCTCTTTGTTTAGGACTTCATCTAGTTTTGAATTAATTGACCTGATTGCAGATCCATTGTTTATCGAAGAATTACAACTACAGGCTGTCAATTTGTCAATTGATAGACATTTGCAGAACTCAATACAATCTAATCTTACCACTGAAGGAACACCCAATTCTTTTGTAATCACTTTTTCTTATGCAAGCTCATCACCATTTCCTCATACATCCTAATCTCAAACCACTCCACATCAGACCACCCCTTCTAGCCCCCCATCCACAACCCAAAAACCCATTGTTATTCCAACTCCAGCTGTTGTTTCATCATTACCTACAGTAATGACAAGCAGATATACCCCCCTGGTACTACCAACAAACATAGGTGCCATGCCCGAGGATTACCAAAGTAAGATCACTCCATTTGATGGTACTGGTACCTATACAGCCCATCAACACACCAAAAAGATGTCTAATTATTTTGAAATTTATGAAATAGATGCTGATGATGTGCGAATGAGAATATTTGTTCAGAGTTTAAATAGGGAAGTCAGAACCTAGTTTAAAGCTCTAGCAGCAAACAATATAAATAGCTAGAAACTCTCTATAGACAATTCCTGAACAGATGGGAGAAAAGGAAAGATCCTCTTTAGATTCTATTTGGGTATGAAAACCTAAAGATAGGAACACAAGAAACTGTGCAGGATTATTGCTTTAGATTTAAGAGTGTCTATAATGCCATCCCTCAAAATCTTAGGCCTCCACCCGATTTAACCTTAATCAAATTCCCTAATGGATTTGATTCTGACATGGCTTTCCAGCTGAGGGAACGAGTTCCTCGTACTTTGGAAGATATGAAAAGCATAGCTGTCAGTGTTGAGGCCAACCTGATGTCTAAAAGAGCCAAGGTTAGGAGTGAAAAGAGAATACAATTAAAGGAAGAATCCTCACCCTTTGAACAGAAAATAGATGCCATAATTAAAGGGATGGATAGACTAGGAGACATAGTGGATATAATTGAGAGAAAAGATCCTTGGGATGGTCAGCCAACAAACACAGGGAAAAATCATAACTTCAGAAAAAATCAAAATCAGAACACTGGGAAGACTGGTCCAGACCAAAACATTAGACCCCCTTTCCAAGAGAATTATGCAGAAGCTTCAAACTCTGAAGAACCAGAGGAGGACACTCAAATAAATCTGATGGGACTCGGTAATGAAAGAGAAGTTTTCTTGACCCAAGAGGACCAAGAGGCCCACATACTTAAATAGTTTCAAACTCAGTTAGGTGAATAATTTGACTTTAGGGAGGGATATGACACAACCATCTATGAGGTGCATAAGCAATACAACTTAAGGAGTAGGAGAATTGATGTTCCTGAAGCAAACAAGCAAAAGGCTCCAAAACAACTCAGAAAAGGTAAGATAGTCACTGCACATGTACATATTATTTCTAGATCAGACCCTAATCCTTCTAACCCCATAATTGAAGATGTCTCTGATAATCAACCAAACAATAAACAACCTTCCATTCCCCTTCCTTCCAAAGGAACTGCGGAAGAACCTCCAGAAGTTGATTTAGGAGAACTTGCTAATCATAATTTCACTCTTGAAAAGGAGAAAAACACAGAAAACACAGAAACCAAAGAGAATACTACTGTTTGAAACCCAAAAGCCCAAAAAAAAAAACCCTTTAATCTAGAAATTGAAGTATATAAGATGGAAATTGTTTTTCCATTATCTGAATTAGCTAAACATTATGCCTACCGAAACTAAATCAATAGATCACTCAAAATCACTGGAACTAAAAATTCAGTTAATGTTTTTGATGACCAGCCAAAATTAATATTTGGCTTAGAAGTGAATGGAAAACCATTAGAATGAGGAATTCCTCATTTCTATGTGAGCTTAAACATACATGATAAGATTCTTCACAATGCCATGTTTGATTTTGGGCATCTCATAACCTCATGCCCAAGTCTGTAATGGAAAAACTAGACCTAGACATCAGTAGACCATACAACGATCTCTTTTCTTTTGATTCTAGTCAGGTGAGATGTTTATTATTGATAAAAGACTTGTGTGTCTCATTGGTTCAATACCCCGCAAAAACAATTTTAATGGATATAGTGGTAGCAAATATACCACCAAAATATGGTATGTTATTGTCCAGATCCTGGGGTGCAAAACTTTAGGGATCTCTTCAATTGGATATGTCATATGCTACTATCTTGGTTTTTGGCCAACTAAAGAAACTATACAGAGAAACATTGATGAAATATGTAATAAGTAGTTAGAAAAAAACACAAAAATTCCCCATCTACTTAGTACACTCTGATATGGACTCATTCATTCTTTACAATGCAGAAACCAATCCTTCCAACACCTTAGAAGTTTTAGTAGCAGAACCAAAAGAAATTAAAAAAGAAAAATCAAGTGTCCAGATTCAGGAAATATCAGACAATAAAGAAAAACTAAATTCCACTGTTAAACAAATTCCAACTACCCCTGACACCAATTATGAGCATGAAATTCTTTGGCATTTAGAATTTGATAGCTCAGTCAATAAACTAGGGGCAGGAGTAGGAGTTTGGGTGTACAATTTAGAAAATGCCCATGTTGAAGGCCATGCCTACAGATTAAATTTTAAGTGCACCAATAATATGGTAGAGTATGAGGCTCTCTTGCTGGGTCTCAAACTTGTCAAATGATTAGAAGTAATCAGGGTATCTGTCATAGGAGATTTTGAGTTAATAATCAAACAGATTAAAGGAAAATATCTAACTAGGGATCCTAGATTAGGGTATTACAGAGGAACATTTATAGATATTTTCAATACTTTTCTGGAAACTCAGCGAGCTACAATCCCTAGAAAACGTAACTTGCAAACCCACAGCCTGGCAATGTTTGCCAACACTTGCAAATTAGTTTTTGAACTTAATTATCAGTTTACTACTGAAATTAGGCACATACCAGCCATCCCTGATAATCTGAAGAACTGGCAAGTTTTTGATAGTGATGAGCAGATTAATAACTTTTTAACTTTAGATGAAGAGTTTTCTAACAGTTACATAGATGTTGATACAATTGTTAATTCAAATCAGATAGATGAGGTAAAAACAAACATTTTGAAAGAAAGTTCAATAAATATACTTCATCCCACAAAATTCACACAAAAAGAAGTTCAAGAACTGAAACAAATGGACCTAGATGAGATAATTGAAGAAGAAACAGAGGTTATCAACTTAAAAGACAATCATTTTCCAAAAGGATTAACTCCTCTAGAAGACCTCTTTGATTCCAATGACATCACCAAGAAACCAAAAATGGTACCATTAAAAGCAGATATTGAATAATACAACTTAGGTACGGAGGAAAATCCAAAGATGATAAAACTGTCAAAGTCTTTACCTCCTGATTAGAAGTTAAAATATGTTGAACTTATGAAGGAATTCCAGGATGTCTTTTCCTAGAGTTATGAAGATTTGAAGTCATATGACACCTCCATTATTCAGCATAGTATACCTCTAAAAGAAAATCAAAAGCGCTTTAAGAAAAAAATCAGAAGAAACAACCCTGTACTATTATCACTGATTGAAAAAGAAATTAAATGTATGTATGAAGCAGGCATTATTGCCCCTATTAGATTTTTAGAGTGGGTGTCTAACTTGGTACCTACTAGGAAGAAAATTGGGGAAATAAGGTTATGTGTTGATCTAAGAAATGTGAATAAGGTCTCTCTTAAAGATAACTACCCTTTACTTAAGATGGATCATATTTTGCAAAGGGTAGTGGGTTCTTCTAGAATTTCACTTTTAGATGGGTTTTCAGGATATAACAAAATCTTGGTTCATCCTGATGTCCAAGAGAAAACTGCTTTTACAACACCATGGGGCACATTTATGTACATTAAAATGCCATTTGGACTAAAAAATGCAGGAGAAACTTTCCAAATGGCAATGGGCATTGCATTTGCCAAAGAAATTCATGATTTTCTTGTTATATATCTGGATGATCTAACTGTTTTTTCTAAATTATATTAGTAGCACCTAGACCATCTCAGACAAGTCTTTTTAAAATGTAGAAAATATGGTATTTCTTTGAATCTAAAGAAGTCCTTGTTCGGTATAAAAGAAGGTAAACTTTTAGGTCACATCATATCCAAGGATGGCATTCGAATTGACCCTACCAGAATCGAAACTATTCTACAGATGCCTCATTCAAGAAGTATCAAAGAACTTCAAGCTTTCTTAAGGAAGATAATTTTTTTGAGAAGATCCATTTCTAACTTAGCAGAACTCATTAGATTACTAAATAACATGCTTAAAAAGGATTCAAGTATCAAATGGACAGTAAAGGCCAAGGAATCATTTGAAGAAATCAAAATGGCCTTAACCAGAACACCGATCCTCACCAGTCCACAATTTGATAGAGACTTCATCATTTTTTCTTTTGCATCAGAACACCCCATAGCAGCAGTTTTACTACAAAAGGATGATCAAGGATGTGAGAAACCTATAGCCTTTTTTAGTAAAGCACTCAGAGATGCATCATTAAAATACAAAATAATGGAGAAACAAGCTTTTGCATTGGTAAAAGCTATTAAAGACTTTAGAGTCTACATATTATACTCTAATGTGATAGCCTATGTACCTAATGTAGTTGTCAAAGATATCCTGACTCAAGATGGAATTGAGGGCAAAAGAGGTAAATGGATTGCTACCATCTTAGAGTATGATATAGAAATAAAACCTACAAAACTGATCAAGGGACAGGGATTGGCCAAACTCATGGTAGAAACTAATTGTCAAGACCTGGACATAAATGAACTGGATGACGAACAGGAGATGGCGACTCCACAAATCAGCCAGGCCTTTTCAGACTTACCTTGGTATGCTGATGTAATTTATGTTTTACAAAAGCTTCAGGCTCCTCTTGGGTTATCCAGAAAAAGAATAGGTTTTTAAAAATGAAAGCTTCAAAATTTTGTATCTTAGATAATACTCTTTTTTGGAGAAATCGTGAAAGAATTTTATTGAATTGTTCGTTAAAAGATGAAGCTAACAAGGCTCTCCAAGAGTTTCATGTAGGAGACTGTGGTGTACACCTTTATTGAAAATCAACTGCAGATAATATCCTAAGGGTTGGATTCTATTGGCCAACCTTGTTTGCAGATGTGAAGAAATTTGTAACTTCTTTCCGTAAATGTCAAATTTTTGAAGGCAAGAGAAAGTTATTACCTTTACCCCTGAAACCCATTTCCACCGAGAAACCTTTTCAACAATGGGGTCTTTACTTCATTAGAGAAATCCATCCACCCTCCTTTGGCCAACACAAATGGATACTCACTGCCATTGACTACTTTACTAAATGGATAGAGGCCATCCCCTCCAGATAGGCCAATGACACAATGATCATAGGTTTCCTAGAGACTAATATATTGTCTAGGTTTGGTTGCCCTACTAAAATCATTACTGATAATGCTGCAGCATTCAAATCAAAGAAAATGATAAGTTTCTGTCACAAGTATCACATTACACTGGGCCATTACACAGCCTATTACCCTCAAGGGTGTGGACTGGCCGAATCTTCCAACAAGAGCCTCATTAATATCATCAAAAAATGTTGGAAGAGAACAAGAAAACTTGGAACAAGATATTGATAAATGCATTATGGGCAGAGAGGCTTACAACAAAAAAATCCATTGGAACCAGTCCTTATGAGTTAGTATATGGCATGGAGGCGGTTTTCCCCTCATCATTAGGAGTTCCTGTTATGAAAATATGCCAAGAAGCTGAAGTGGAACCTTACGATATTCAAAGAAGGATAAATTAGACCATCAATTTACAACAAACCAAAGAGGATGTGTATCAAAGATCCCAAGTGTTGCAGGAGAAACTTAAAAAGATATTTGAAAAAAGAACCAAGGCAGAAGATTTCTACCTTGGAGATAAAGTGTTAAGATGGGATTTGAGAAGAGAGGATAAGGGGAAACATGGGAAGTTTGACATTCTATGGAAATGACCATACATAATCTATGCTTTCAAGGGAAACAATGCATATCTTCTTAAAAACTTAGATGGTACAGAAGCAGAAGAAGGACTAGTTAATGGTCAGATGTTAAAGCATTACTTTGATCCTACTTACTAGTGTTACAATATTCTTAACATGCACATATTATATCCTTTGTAATGTCACAGTTTTGATTGGACAGTAACTTGTTGAAGTTGAAGCCCGAAGAGAAGGCCCTAAGCTTCATAAGTATCACTGTCATACATATAATAAAGCAGCAAGTAGAGGAAGATTGCAGAGCATAGTTAAAGTCATTCAGAGGCCTCTGATCTACTGCTCTTGACTTTCTACGAGGGAAAGCCATCCCCAAGTGGAGCCATTGTTATGCCCCTATACCAATAGGTGTCATATATCATGATTGACTTGATGAGCTATGTAATATGTTCATACCTTTACTTGTTGCAAAGGTTTTCCATATTTGTAAAAAATAAAAAATCTTAAAAAATGTAAAGAGGGTATACCCTAAAAGAAAAATCAAATGGTAAAAAGAAATAAAAGATGGTCAAAAAATGAAAGAAAATGAACTCCAACGAAAAGAAAGACCAGGAAAGTGTGAAAGTCTAAATGCCACTACTTTTTCACTTTGGTATAATAAACAATTGTGTGCAGCTTGTCACTTATGCCACAATTCATGAATAGTCAAACAGTTTAAACTTGACTAGTTCATATTTCAATTTCATGTTGTAGAAATAGAGAATAAAATCTAACCAAACAGTGTAATCTTGGCAGATAAGTAGATAGGTAGAGTGAAAAAAGGAGCTCAAAAATTTAATCTGAGCCCTTGGATGTAATAATTATAGACTTAGATAGACATTACCATGTCAAGGAAAAGAAATTTTGATAAGGGTTTGCCAATCTAAGTGCACCCTAATAAAAAAGTAAAAATGCTAGGTTAAGTAGGTAGGTTAGGTAGATGATGATTGCAGAATCACATATGGTGAATGATAATTTCAAATGTTTAAATCTTTTACTTTCATGATAAGGCAAAGTTATACAACACATGAAAGACATATCAAGCAAGCAAAGTCAAAATAATTAGCTTCCCTACTCATTTCCCCTAAATTTTCACTAATTTCCCCTAAGTGCCAAGGTATCTATCAAATTAAAGGGGCTCAGAGTATTTCTCTGACTTTTGGAGGGACCGGACCCTTGGCCCAATAATTTATAATGCCTAAGTACTTAAGACCATTCATTAATCATCACACCCATTCATAAATCATTCATTCCCTTGATAAAGTTTTTCCTAAGTAAAATCCCATTTTACTTAGGAACATTATAATATTTTCCATAAGAACCCTCAACTTAGGAAAATTATAATATTTTCCATAAGAACCCTCATTTTTCACTTAGCCTAAGTTTTAATATATACATGAAAATGTTTTAGACTTAGCGCTTTTCCATTCGTTATGTCATATTAACTACTAATTTAATAATCAAGTAATTCTCCAATACAACGTTACCCATTCCCGTATTATTATAAATATGAAGAACCCCAAATCTTAATATCACGCCCCTTTGGTTAAAATATAACCATAATACATTAATAATGGGGATTAATTAGTTAATCAGTAACTAATTAAGAACCCCAACCCCCCCCACATTAATGAAGAATTTATTAACCCTCACGGTTAATTAATAGCTTTCCCGACCAATCCCGTCGCTCCCGATATGATTAAAGAAACCTTTAATTACGTCGGGCCTACCCTCATTAAACTCCTATCACCTCCCCTTCCTGATAACCATCCGATCAAACCTCCCAGATCCGACGATTGTTGTGCATATCGTATAGCTCTCTGCAACTGAACGTTAGTGTGTGATCGCAAAGTAGTTTTGTGAACAGTGCCCCCGTCACGCATCACTCATCCTATGGTATCGCGTGGATGAGCCTAAATACCACCCCCCTCCATAAGTGGTGCGATAAAAATTGCTTACGGCCTGCCACTAAATGACAAAACATCAAATTCTCCCGCTGACGCCACCTGTCCAAATCCCGAAACCCGCCAAATTATTGACTTTGTATAAAAAAAAACAAATCATTTTATCATTTTATTCTGTGAACCTGTACATCCATGCAAATTTAACGATGAGGTCAACCATTTGTGCTTCCAGCCGCCAACCAACTTCAAAATTTGCAGTCGACGCTGCTAAGAGTCCTCCATTCACACCCACTGTACCTGCATTCCATTGCCCATCCCTAAAAGAAGGTATTTAAAAAATTCCTGTCAAGAAGCCCTCTGAATACTTCCTTTCGCTGCAAATTTAATTGAAAAGAATCTCAATTCACCATAATTCAATCACCACATTTGTAATTCAAGTTTCCCAGACCTGCTATTTCATCATTTTCACTTTAAAAACCTCAATTTCTTTTCTGAATCCATAAGAACCAGAAATGGAAACCCCGACAACCCTAAATATTGCACCTATTACCACCCCTCACCGTGATTTAGATTAGCTGCCCTTGGCAGATAAGGATTTTCAAGTAAAATACCTAACCATTGATAAAGACCATTTGAAAGTGTTTTGCCAATGCCAAGATAATCACTTGAATGGCTATTATGCCATACAATTGTGGGAATCCAACCTCCCAATGTACTTTCTCCCTTCTGTGCATGTTTTCCCTGACATAATCCATCAGTGCCATGCAAATTATGACCCAAACCGCAGAGCAGTGATGTCTCCCAACCAAACAATCATCTTCACAATAACTGCAGACTCAATCAATGAGATGCTGCAATTTCATCCTAATCAAGCCCTCACCCCCATTTCCCTAAGAAATTTTCTTGAGAAATCAACCAAATTATCTCAATCTGAACTCAATTGCCTCTGTTAGACTTTGATATTAAAAGAGCATCAACCTAAAGATCCCCTTCCTTATATGTCAGTTTTCTTCACAGACATAGGAAAAATCATAGTTGACATGATATCTGCAGTCATGGGATTCAACACTAGTGAGTGTAGATGAATTGAACCTAGTGTTGATGTCTATCTTTACCCCTGGCCAGCTCCCTGCTGTCAAGTATGATTATGTTTCATTTATTGCTGAGAAAATTCATGACCAGTGCATGAGATTAGAGAATGAAAAGGTTTTCAAGTATTCCACATTCATATATCACCTCATCCTCTATTATCAGTCTGAAAAGTTTCCATTTTCTGTTAAGAAACTTGATACAAAGGGAAATCCAAGGTATGTCATCTTTTGGACTTCCATCTTCCATAAATCTTTTGCTTTCCCTATTCATATAGTGAGCTCATTGACCAGTTTGTCCACCCAACGACCACCTTGCTGACAGGAAATCCTCCTCCTAGGATTAACGATGAAATCAAAAGGATCCTTCAGCCATCAAAACAATACAAGGTAGGTGACTGGTACTTGTATCAGAAACACACAGAGATCAGGGTATATAGTTGTGAGCTTCCCCCATTTAAGCTACCAAGATATGTTCCAATGAGACTGTTTGCTTTGGAATATTATAAACAAATGATATACTCAGATTTGATTTATTTTACTAAGGCCAAGAAGAAAGCACAACTGAGTATCAAGGATCATTTAGGCCCATTTGTCTGCAACAATAGGGATGCATGGAAAGCAGCAGAGAAAATCCTAGAAGAGCAGATGAAACTAAACAAAAGTTTTGGTTGGACCCCATATGACCCCCATAGTTTCATATTTGATAGGAGAATGAAAAATAGACTATCACCATATTTTCATCATAGAATTCTGAAAATTGAGCAATATGCTAACATGGATGAATGGAGGGAAGAGAATCTGGTAGAAATAGATAGTGATTAGGTCCATGTAGAAAATGTAATGAAAGATCTAGAAAAGACACTTGACCTAGATTCTTTTGGACAGGTGCAATTTGAGACTTCTCACAAGCTAGCATCAGGGACTAGTGCCTCAATAGCTGATACCTCTCAAAGGCACTCATAGGAGACTAGTGCACCACTTACAGAGACATCAGAGGAAAGAGGAAAAGAGACGAGCACTCCAGCAACAGAACAATCAACCATGTCAAAGCAGCCTGAAACCTCTCAAGAGCAGGCTCAAACACAGGCCCACCCATCTCAAGTCAACATGGGAGACCCCCCAATTTTGTAGATTCCTCTAAATGAGGAAAAGAGCTTAAAGAGAGACAGGGAAGTAGCTACCCTTGCCAGTGGTCCATCAGATCAGCTTGGTGCTAAGAGGCACAGGCTAAGTCCTCATTCAGAAGAGGAATCTTTTTAGGAAACTACAGAGATTTAGAGGAAAGAAGGTGCAAACAGTCAACATACTTTCCCAACAGGTGGGACACCTTCTAGCTGATAAAGGCCGGAGCTAGAAAGATAGTAAAGTGCTGAAGTATCATCCTTCAGGCCTTCAAGTAATAAGAACCTAGACATTAAAGAGAAATTTAAAGAAATAAAGGCCAGAAATGAGCCACTATGGATCCAAGTCTACAATCAGTATGCAAAGATGGCTCCCACCAATCAGAATAGGTTGATGTTAGCCTATGACATCAAGGAAGGTGAAATGCAAATGAGCTTTTTCAAGACCAAGGTACAAAAACCTCAATCAGTTGCAGATTACCTCAAAACTGATTTTGAGGTTATGGCGAAAGACATTCACCCCCTAGATCAAATTGAATTACATAAGAAACAGGGGAGATGGTGTATTCTACATTGACTAGTAAAGCTATGATGGCCCAAATATTGGAGAATTGATTAAATAACACTACTGCTCAACTACAGTTAGAAAGAGCCTCCTCACAGGCTGAGGACAATAGAATTAAATCCTTGGAGGAGTTTGTTATTGGATTGGGTCATAACACAAAAGATGTAAAGGCTACAGAGGCCTTGATTAAAAAGAAAGATGAAGACATAGTTGCCTTGAGAAAGAAGTTAAAGTTGCCTCCATCAAGGCATCCACAAACTACTGAAGTTATTCAAAAGAGGTCTAAAGAAGAGCTTATGGACTTGGTTCTCAAGCTTAATGAACAGTTTAAGGAGACTGAGCAAGAATTAGAAAATCACTAAAGAGAAGGGTGAGTCGACCTCTTAGCCTCAAAATGTGCTACCATTGGTCTCCACAGCAGTCCTCTCAACACTTGCAACAACTCTGGCGCTAAATGTCCCTTTGGTCACAGTAGATATAGTTACAGGTACAAGCACAGGAACAACACAGGCAAGAACCTCAGGTTTGAGTACAGAGGAGTTAATCAAGTCCATGGAGGAAATGAAACTCCAAGTTTCTGAACTCCAAAAGGTAAAAGAAAAATTTGTCACTTTAGAGCAGAAATATGATGTTTCCAAGATTAATTTTGCTGAAGAGGTGAGGAAGAATAAAGGCTTAGCTTAGCAGGTGAAAACACTAGAGAAGGACCTTACTTTTGAAAAGTCTTTAACAGATATAAGAAAAATTTTATGGACCAATATCACCTAGTCAATAAATGATGCTTGGCCGTTCATACAAATAATTTTTGAATAGATTGAATTGGTGCAAGTTGCTCTCCAAGAGATTCAGAGAACTAAGGAAGAGCTAGGAGGGAAGCCTAAGGAAGCTATCAGGCTAATAAACTTTTTGAACAGCAGAAATAAATACCATATAGAAGAGCTAAATATTGAGGATAGAATTGGAACTATCCTATAAATTAAGAAGGTATTAACCAAAAGGGATTTGATGCAGAACTTAGGAAGAAAATGTCAAAACATGTAAGAGGATATGGATGATTTTATGGGAAACTTTGGCATTTTACAGAGTAAAGGACTTCCCAGTCCTTTAGTTATTAATGATAAATTGATGAGGCATGAAGAGTATGTCCCCAAATTGGATTAGTATGCAAATAATCAGGCTAGTTCATCAGCTAGTGCATCTACACCCAAGGCAGTACCTACAGGCAGAGTTCTCTATGATAGTCTAGAGAACCTTTTTTATGTTGAACATGAATTGAAGCATTTGTTTCCAGTTCAGCCTAATTTTGTAAAATACACAGAGGATGATGAAATATTTAGGAAGCTTCAAAGGACCAAGATACCCAAGGAAGATTGGTGGACAGACATGACAGAAATTTTATGATTTTACCTTGGTAAAAAAAAAAGAAAGAATTTTAGTATTTACCATAGTCAATTTTGGTAAAAGAAGGTAAATAAGGATAAAGTAGGTAAAGAGTATCAGAAAAGGTCAAAGAGTATTAGTAAGAAGATGAAAAGCAAACAGCCAGCACAGAGTTATGAACTAGACAACAAGATACTCAATCATAGGGCCTGCCTCCAGCTCATTCACAAAAACAGGGACAGTAAGCCATTAGTTCACTTTTAGCTTCTATCTTCGAGACAATTTGTCTCTAATTTTATGTAAAATGTAGTTAGTCATCCTAGATTATATCTCTCTCAGTTATGAGATATTTTATTGTAAATGTTTGTATAAATACTCATTCGGAGTACTGAGTGTGGAGTCTTAGACATTTCTACAGACTTATTATTTTGGAATAGAAGTGCTGTTGAACAACTCTTGTATGGCTGACTGGATGAAGAAATAAAGCAAAGTACTTTTACAATATTCATGTTTCAAATGTTGAACAAATAAGTATTCTATATCTTATGTGTTTTATTGTTTTCTAGTTTAATATTTCACTTGTGTTTCATATTTGGATAATAAACGAAAAAGTATATTTCAGAAACTGCTTAATTGCAATCTGTCTTTAAAATCATTTTTATTCTAAATGTTTTCTTCTAAGCTATCATAGGCAGGGAATTCTTAACTGCTCATTGCTTCTTAGCTTATCATTGCGGTCATTTAATAATAAATTCTTAATTGTTTTTTGTTGGTGATGACCCACTTTCCCTCTTTTTGAAATTTGTTGAAGGATCCTTAACTACCCTTCACCCATTTCAAAACCATTCCATTCTTTCAAAGTTAACATTCGTTCCTTGTTTAACTATCTTGCCCTGTGAATCCTCCTTTTTTTTGAAAAAACCTGATCCAGTTAAGCCATCTTCAGTTGACTCCATAGCCCAATGGCCTGAGATACTCTGCTCTATCCATCTGCTCCTGAATTCCACCACTAAACACAATCAAATCCCCAAGCTTTCATAACTAGCCTAATATCCTATAAAACAAATCTAAATGATAAAAATAGAGCCCTCTATGAGTACAAATTGGCTAGATTATGTACTCAAAATTTGGTTTGTGGTTACCTCAGACCCTTTTCCTTCTTCTGAAAAATTCAAGGAAAATCTGAGTGATAACACTTATCACATTTGAAATCTTCAACATGAATGTGCATAATTGCTGTTATGCCTTATGTTGTTGCTAAGGGACTTCAGGCAATACCCGATAAAACTAAAACTTGAACTATGCAGTTGGACAGAATGAATGTGAGAGTTATTGGGGAGCTGAAAGATGTGTTGATTCGGATGGGTGCCAAACCTCAATACACTCAAGTCATTGATATAGTGGTATTGAATATACCGGAGGCTTATGGAATGTTGCTTAGTAGGGATTGGTCATCAAATCTAAATGGATATTTCTCAACTAATTGGCCCCATATTTTGTTGCCTCAGAGGGGAAAAAGTGATATGCTGAGAGTGGATCGGGAAAGATACATGAAGTACGTGGTAACGGAACAAAAAAACCCCAATGAACCTGTAATGTTCTATAACTCTATCCTTGGGAATTATAGTTTCGATGTTTATGCCACGGAAACTTGTTTTGGAGAGTGCCATGCAGAAATAGTCAAGGATGCTTTGACAAAAACACAGTTGGAAGAAAGAATTAAACACCCCTATAATCAAACTGATGAATTACCTTGTATTATAGTAGATGATAGGACTAATTTCATAGGAACTAGTTCTTTTAGTGTAACATTAGAGTTTATTTTCGGGACACTCCACTTTGATGACTCTAACTGTCTTAAAAGTGGAGGCGTTGGGAGCATTTTCATTGACCCACTAGGGAACCAATGTCTGATGACCAGTCGGTTGGAATGCATGCGCACCAGTAACATAGCAGAACATGAAGGCCTGCTGAAAGGCCTGAGAAGAGCCATTGAAAGGAATGTAAAAAATCTCAAAGTTTTTGATGGCCCATAGATAATGGTGAACCAAGTAAAGAAAAAGATACACTACAGTCCACCACACCTGGTGAGGTACCAACATGAGGTATGGAGTTTAATTGACAATTTCAATTCTTTCAATGTCACATACATACCTCGAAAGTATAACAACGATGCTGATCTGATGGCTGCCATGGCTGCGAAACGTTTTCCTAATCTTAAATTAAATAAGAATAAATTTTATGTTGAATTAGTTTTCAGACCACCCATACTTGATAACTTCTCAAACTGGCAGGTGTTCAAAGGTGACAACTAAACCTTGGAGTTCCTGCATTGCGGAAAAGCCTTCGAAAATACATTCATTGATGGAAAGGAGTAGAAGTATATAATCACGGTAACTAACCACTTCACTAGATGGACCAAATCCATCCTACTTTGGAAAGTTAATGAGGATGAGGTAACATCTGTTATAGAGAAACCAATCATCAACAGGTCTGGCATCCCTTATGCTCTCGTACTTGATAATGATCCTTACCATTCATCTCTAAAATCGACTGAATTTGCTATTAATAAATCAATCTGCATAAGGCATGCATCAGACTATTACCCCTAAGGAAATGGGAAGCTAGTGCTAAACTTTGGAAAGTTGAGTAAGCCAAAAGGTGAGCACATAAAATTCCAACACCTATGGCTAGGCCCATTCCAAGTTGTTGAAGAAATTGGTCAAGGGGATTACAGGTTGAAAACGTTAGAGGGAGAGACTGAAAAACTCCCTATTAATTGCCAACATCTGAAGAGATACTTCTAGTAGCCACCTCCTTGGTGGTTGCTTCCTGAGCAGGTTAGAGTTCATTTCATTTTTCTGTTAGTTTAGTTGTATTTATGTCCTTTATTTTGTTTTCTGCCAAGTCTATTTTCCTACTGTTTTGAATTACATTCATTTTCAGCCAGCTGATTGTAGTCCTCCAGTCTCATTCTACCTTTTAGATCTGCCCTCATTCACTACTCTCGGCCTTTCCCTTCCTCATTAACTTGCTGATGATTCTGCTGTTCATGTATCCATCATTTCCCCACAAATCAAACAGACTGTCTATCAGCCCATGAGCACTTGAGAATCAGCAGTGGAATGCAAACCAAAACCCCTCATGGGCACTTATTGGGAACTATGTGAGATCTGTTGATAACTTGAATATATAAAGCACGTAGGGGCATCTTTATAAAACAAAAAAAAATGTAACTACAGCTGGAATGGCATGGAGGAATGCTGCATTTAAATAAATCCCACTCAGACCTAGCCTATACTTGCTTGTAAGGTTTACAATCATTCTCCATTAGTCCCATCCACCACACTAAAGGTCCAATACTTGTTACTCACAAGAAAACCTCCTTTCATGGGCTAAGCTCACTGTCTCATACCCTGTGGAAAATATAATTGTGCTTTAGTCCTTGTGCCTGAAATTGGAAAAACTTATCTAAAAAGAAATGAAATGTCAAGTCTTTGTGCCAATCTGGAAGGACGGGTTGTTTGGGAAGCTAGTTAGAGCAAGGACTGTTGCCAGGCTCAGTGTATCGGTTGACACAAGTAGCCCAACCTTGCTTAAGCAGCTTAAAAATATGGCATGATCCATGACTGTGTCTCATTCAATCAATGAAAATATAGCACTGAAATTCTCATATAAAGTGAAAGATAAACATGTCTACATCAAGCTTGATGAGCAATAAAGAGCTAAGGTACACACCTAAAAAGGTATGGACAGACCAGTGACGGCCCTAAAGGGATTTTTGAAAGTGGGAAATAGGTAAAGGAAGGTCAATAAACCCCATAATACTGCCATTGGAGAATGCCGGTCCAAATCATATCAGTAAGTAGAAGTTATTTATCTCTATCCCTCTTGAAGTAGTTAATGTTTAAGTGGAACCCATGCTTGTCCATCTATATAGTTTGCATTTCAAGTTATATTAACATCCTGATGTTCTATTGATCTGAAGGTTATTTGGAAACAGAGATAACTGGTTTGCCCAGTGGTTCGCCATTTGTTGTGGCCACAACTACCACCCTATTGAAACATGCCCTGACAACAAACTTTCAATGGGTCCCCTAGAAGTTTAATTTTCATCTTCCGGAATGCTTTGTTTTATCACATGGATGTTAACTCCTTGCCGAGTCAAATTTTCAAGGCCTGATGGCTAAGCCATTAAATAAACCTCTGCTACATGGGTCATTCAGGACACAGCTTGGCCTTTTATTCTCTCCCCTTATCGGAATCTTTCGATCTTCACAAACATGCATGGTGCAGTTGTGCTCGCACAAACCATCACCCCTACCCTTATTATAATCGTTTGTTGGTTTTACTCGCAAAACCCCCATCGCATAATTATTCCCATTACAATGCCATATAGCGGAAATCCTTCACAAAGCATGCATAAATCCTTTTTGGGGCCTATCGCAATTAACACAACGTATTCATGGCTTCCGAACCCGAGAGGTTGTATTAACCCAAATGCATATATTTTCGGTTCTGGAGCTATATCGCGCATCGCTATCGGCCTTGTGCCAAAGCTCATATATACAACGCCCCTCTATTTGTTGGACCCGCTGATCCTATTAAGCATACCATATTATATATATTATTATATATATTATATATATATATATATAATATATCGGGTCCGGTGTTAATCACTTATTGCTATCAGCCTTGTCCCAAAGCCCATGTACATATAGCGCGCTTCCAGAAGTCCCATTGCATATCGCATATCGGCGGAGCCCGGGGGTCATGCAATTAGAGGAGAGGCGAGAACCTGACTCGACGATGATTATATGCCCGATTATATACAGTTTGAGGTCCGACCTAAGTGGTCCGGGTGGAATTTTCTGTGTTTTCCCATGTTTTTCAAAATTTACGATATTACAAAGGGATCAGGTTTTCAGTGTAAAAGGCGGGCCTGTGGAGTCCCGATAGTGTAATTGTGCATTGGGAAGTGGAAGGCATGGGTACTGCGACCTGCGGAGGGGCCAATACCTGATTGCAATTTAAAAGAAGCCCTCAAAAATCGTGCCAAGCCTATGGATTGAGCGGGAAATTGTGTGTTGACTGTGTTTATCTGTAAATCATTTTCACACTGGTTCCCGTAGTTTATAAAAGTTAATGAAGGCAACGTTTGTGTTTTATATGAATATCTATGTTATATTGTTCACAATCATGAAGCTAATGATAGCTATCTCTGCATGTGAGAAGTAAAGGGTAGGAGGGGATTCGAAGAGCCATGTATGCAGAAGCACTGTATTTAAAGGTCTGGCTGCAAGCGTTCTAGGTCGGAACCCCACGCATTGCCTGTACATTCCGAAAGCAAAGCTGTCCTAGTCTTCATTATGGGAACACAACATACAACCATCCTTTTTACCAACACATGTTCACTTAGGAAATGAATCGATTCGGCCGTTATGCTTTCTACATGTCAGCAGTCACGCTGATGATCCTATCTCTGTGTACTCGATTTACATATCGGATATAGTCGGAAGATGAGGAGGAAGGGTAGACCTAGAGTCAGGGGCGTTTGCATAAGTATTACCTCCGAAGAGGAGAAATGGTTTTTTATTTTCGAGAAGAACAATTTTGCTTTATTCTGAATAAGGATTATTGTTTTGGGGGAAGAAGGAGGCTGTAGTTTCAGACTTATTTGATTGTTCTTTTATATTTTTTTGATCAGAGTGTTGTAGCTGGCATGAATGTAAATGTGATTTGTGTTTATGCATATTGATGACTTACAGTTCACTATTAGTCTTGTTAAATTGAATGTGATTCAGTTTCATGGTTAACTTGTGAATGGTCTCTAATTTGAAACTAAGTTAAACATCAGTTGCAAGTTTAATTCCATAAAAGAATGTGGATTCCTATATGGGTAATTGGATTGCAATTTAGCTTTAATACAGTCTTGTCTAGCTGTGAATTCAGTGATTGATTCATTTGGACTTGAATCTATACCTGATGTTTAATCTTCTTTATCACGCTCCTGCCGAACATATATATGATGTTTAAACCTTTGTATTATGCTTCTGCAGGATAGATTAGGATAGCTAGGACTAGCTTAGCGTAGTTAGCAGCAGTATACATAGGATTTAATACATAAAGGTTAGCAGTTTTATTTTGTTGATATAATTGAAGTCTTCCTCCTGGAAGCAATCTTTCAACATGTCTAAATAGTTTACGGGGTCCCTTAAAACCCATTGTAACTATCCATTCCAAAGGAAAGCAAGTCTAATTGGGGCTTGCGATCGGGTTATTTCCCCTTGTTGGCATAGTGAACATTAACCATGTTAATAGCTCCATACTGAGCCTTTAACCTTTCTGAGTCCCTGGTACCTCCCCCTTGCTTCTCCATGCTCCATTAAGGTCCCTAGTTGCCGGCTTATTTTCCCTTGAAGACTTTATACTGCACTTATCAGTGCATTGATGGTGTAGGTGAGAAGCATTCCATGAAACGACACATGCGCCAGCTTTTCCTCTAAAACAGGTGAAAGCAGGATTTTTGGTTTCCCCTTAACCCCCTTCATCATAGTCCCTTTTATATGGCTTTCTTTATATAACCGAGGGCCTGGACCAACCGCTTAGCTGTGTGGGCACTAAGGCGCTCAACTATCGTGTGTGGGAGCCTTTTCCTTTATAACCTGAAATTTCATTGTTTTCCCTTTGCACCACACTGGCTGATATCCTAGACGTGAAATCCATATACAATAAAACACATAACCTATTGCATGCGAGGGGTCCCTTTCCTTATCACAATCACAACTAGGGAGGAAACACAATGGAAGAGAAGCTTTACATTTCACAATCATTGATCACCGATTGCAATGAACCTGTTGATGTCATCACTGCCATGTGTCTCCCTGTGATTGGTGACATGTGGCATATGGAAACAACCCCATAGGACCCCTAAAAATGCCCAAAACGAGTGACATGTGTCCAGCTGCCACATCATCCTCCATATGCGCCATGTCACTGGTGATGTTAACTGCCATGTCAGCTTTGTGGACCAATCAGAGGCTGCCAAGTGGCCCCTTGGAGGAGAGATAAAAAGGTCATTTGGGCCTTGGTTTTTGTAGGGAATTCATTTTTATTTGAAAATATTTCTCCCTGTGACTTTTAACATAGGCATCACAAATCGTAGGTTTTGGCAGATCGTTTTGAGTCGACACCTCGTCAAATTTCCCATCACCGATCGCCGATTGAGGAGAGAGAAAGGGAAGGCATGACCCTTGGTTTTTCCATGTTTTTCTGTGTTAACACTTTCCAGCTCCTCCCCAGTGGTGCAACATAATATCGTAGTATTGACCCCCCACGTGTTTTGGAGTATGTCGTAACTGATGGACTACTACGATTGTGATACATCGATTATGCAATAAAAGGTTTGCCTAGACCCGCCGACTACCGATATGTGATATCAACGATCGACGGATCATTGTTCCTTCTAGCATCAGTGCTCCTAACCTGCTTGGACTTATCGATGCCGATGTGTGATTGCAATCATCCCTCCGGATTTCCGACTATGATTTGCCTCCACACTTGGTCATTTTTTGGGTTTGCTTGGTTTTTCCAAGGTATACTTCGAAATGCCTTGACTTCTGCTCCAGGAGTCCATTTTCGGACTCCGATATACCATTGGAAATCTCTCTCTGAGCACTACACAATGGAGAGGGTATAATTTAACTTTGATATATTTTCTAGCGTGGGATAGAGGCTCCAAAATTCACTTCTCTTGGGTACCCTTGGCCAATTGAAACCCACAATGCAGTGAGTGAAAACATTGGCTCCAATAGGGGAGAGTGTGGGTTTTAACCCCGTACATAAATGTAGAATTTTCTCTACAAATCAGCTAGCTCATTGATATCATGTAGAAATTTCACCTGCAGATCAAACTGATATATGCAATTTACTAAAGCATAATATTAGATCTACATCTACCATAAAATTTGTTGAAGCTAATCAACCATGAGAAACATCAAGCATGAACACATATAACTGATAAGAAGGAACCAATCACACATAACACATAATATATCACTGGGGAAAGCACCAGCATAAAACCCCAACACTTTATTATCAATCAAGTGGAAATCCTCAACAACATACAGAAAGAATTAGCTCAACAGCTATCCTACTCTCTTTGTACTCTAATGATCAAGCTCATGGACTACCTGGCCCTATATATAAAGGCTGCACCTCAAGTCCAAGCTCCTATTTCCTTCCCCATGCAAGGAATACATACTAGAAATATCCTGGTGTTATAGCTCCAAACCTCACTCTTGAGGTTTGTGATGCTGCACTTATGGCCTAGGGAAACCCCTCCTTCCAGACCTGGTCCAAAACTAAAAAAACAGTGTTTTACTCCCTATACGCGACATTGCCCTAAGCTAAATGCGTGTGTATGCGAGTCTGTGTATACCCAACCCGTGTATATGTCTTAAAACACTTAAAAAAAATTAAATCTCCTTAATTCCGGGCGGAGATCACGGGTTTCACCTGTTGATTACCTATTAGTGCCCATGGCCCAACTGTTTCCAATGAATTCCCAACTAAAAAACTACTTTGGGAGAAGTATAAAAAGGCTTCAATGGGAAGGCCTAAGGGAGGAGAGAAGAGAGAGAAAGATCACTTTGCTGAGATGTTCCCTGACAAGGTCTGAAGATCCTTGTGCCTCCTGCACTTCCCCCATTTACAGGAAACCATTTTTTCCTTGTGTGATGATGTCTTTCTACTACTTGAGATATCATGGAGTAAGTCATGGAAGGAGTTTGTTGAAGGCTTGAGACTGGATGAATCCGGAGGATGGTTCCGCTTGGAGCCTGCGAAAGGACGACTCAGGTGAAATTATTCCTTTCTGTAATTTAGTTATCTATAATAAAAGAAACACTTATCTTTGTTCCTGATATAAATATTTTTCATGTTTATGATATCCATGTTATGATTCATATATGAATGGTTGTTCTAATTGCATAAATAACTACCTTTCAATATACTATGAAGATGGTTTCTTTATGATGTTTAGTCCATATATTGTTGTGCTTTGTTGAATTGATTGTTTTGCAGGTTGAAGGAGAAAAAGGAACTCCAAAAGGGTTTGGACCCTGGCTGGAGCTTCTCAAACGAATGACCCCTAGGTGCACCTCATTTCGTTCAATTTTTTTATATTAGCATCATGGTTGTATGGAATGTGTGTTTCTCTGCATAGATAACCTTTGATCTGCTAGGGTATTAACCCAAGGCCCTAGGGGAATTTATCCCTTAACAGAATTGGCAACTCCGTTGGGGACAACAATATTGTTGTTCCCAGTTTGGGTTTGTTCAAGCTAATCAGGGCTCAACTATTTGTCTGCTTGCTATTACTATGTAGTCTGTTCCTGTAGGAACTTGAATTGTGAGTTTGATCAGTTTCTTCAAATTGGTTTTTGTTTTTTATTGAAATATTTCATATACGCTGTTTTTTCAGTTTACAGAAGTGTACATACGCATGTTTCCTTAACTAAACCTGTGTATACGCATGTTTCCTTAAGCTGAGTCGCGTATACACGTAGCTGTGCACTGACACGGTCGTGTATATCTTAAAATTTTCAATATTTTTCAAATCTTTTTGTTTCTGAAGGTCTGTCTGCTGGTCTGATTCAGTCATGAACAGTTACTTTTCTGTGTCATTCTTTAGTGTTACAGTAAGTATCTGATTTCAAATTCTCTTTGATTGTGGAAAGTGTTGGTATTATTTGTTTTTCTTGCAAACGTCATCGTTTTTGCTTAAGCACACAAGATTTCTTGTTAGGAATCTTGGCTGCTCTATGCCTTCAAGGCAGAAAGGTTGATTTCAATCTTTGTGTCAAGTTTTGTTTTGGTGACCTTTTTGGTTTGCATGTCAAAACTATATCTTTATGACCATCTGCTTTTCTTGCTTTCTGAAAGTTGTTGGTTAACACTTTCTTGAAAGTTGTCTTTTCAATCTTTTGGTCTTTATTGCCAAGCTCTTGTTGCTGCTTTTTGATTGTTAAGAGCATCTTGAAACATAGTTTTGTTGAGTTTTCAACCACTTTGTGTTGTCAACTTGCAAAGTATTTTGTTGCCTATTCTTCGATCATAAAGTTTCAGTCTTGTCTAGAGCACTTTTGAGAAGTCATTTTTGTTTTGCTTGTGAAGAAAACTTCTTGAAAACTTGGTTTTTATTTCTTGAACTTTGTTTTGATTTAGTTTCCATTTTTCGAGTGAAATTGCATTTTTGTTTTTCTTGAAACTTGCTTTTAGTGTTTGGACGAAATGAGCATTACCAACTTATATTCTATCTAAACATTTTAAGTGGCAAATTAAAATTGATAAACAAGTTACTTTCATTTCTTGATTTAAAAGTAGTTTTGAGTTTTGCATCAGCATATACTTATTGCATTAGGGTAAATTTGTGCATCTTTTTAGGCATCCATAGTTTTGTTAAATTTTGTGAGTGTGAAGCTTGAGTAAAAGAAAAGAAAAAAAAAATTTGTTGCTTTCTTAGAAGTTCCTCTGAACCTAGTAGAAATTTCTTTCATCAAAAAACAAAACAAGTGCATTTGCATATAGTTTGGTTTTTATTAATTTATTTTGCGTCAAAACACCACTAGTTTCGTTTCCGCTTACCCCTTGACTTAAAGAACAACCCATTTAAAAACAAGCGCTAATTAAAATATACTAGAACTTTTTATAATTGTCAAGTTAGACACACCAACAAGTTTTAGGATTATTTTGGGCCTTGGATTAGGCGAGTGGAGAGATAACTCTCCAAGGCCATTTAAATTGTCAAACATAGGAGTCTGAATAGTGAGTGAAAATCCAATAGCGTTAGGGAGACCAGGAAAGCTCCGGATCTAGGAGTTAAGCACGCGGGTTTTTGAAGACAGGGAAGAGAGATACCCCCTCTCCTACTTGTCGGATCTTACCTCAAGACTGTTCCGCCTGGCTTCTGACATGAGTTGGTAACCTTAGTTGTTACTCGTAGGGATCTACATAGGTGGTTGCAGAGGGGAATCCTGTGGCACCTGAGGTCGACATTGTATCACTCTCAATGGTACTACTGGAGGGCACCCTTGCGAAGCTTGGGTGCTTGCACCGGCGCAGGCTCTTGTTAGGAGGTCAACGTAACTTCCTCTGTTACCTTCGCTGATAGGACTGGGCTATCATTATCCCAGAATATCTTCGGAAGGCCCCTTACTTCACTTTCTTGTATTTTGGTGTCTGGTCCTCATCACCCGGAGCAGAAATACTCGAAAATTGCTTGACTGGCTTATATCTTTTAGGGACTTTTTAGTGGGTGCTCTGTGCTCCTAGTTGGCCTAGCTTTCAATTTTTTGAGTCTTTATTTAGATCTTAATAAAAATTCAAAGTGGCTAACCGATCACCTAGATGGTCTCGAAGACTTCTTGGTCTTTCACCACCAAGTTTAGAGCCTTCTCCTATAAGGCACAGAGGTAATACTACTGGTGGGTTTCATCCCGTGGCAGCTGACGCATCGGGGATTGATCCGTCCCCTGGGGGCATTAGTGTTCAAGATAGGCCTGGTACTTCCACAGAACAAGAGAGGAACACTCCAGTTGTTTCTCGAGTTCTCTTTCAAACGAAGAATAACATAGAGGTAGAAGAACTCTCAGAGTCATTAGAGGCTCCGAATTCTCCACTACCTTCTAGTTATCTGGAAGTATTAAGATACGTTGGGACTCCGACACATAGACCGTCAAGTCCAAGTCACATTACGCACTTACCATCGATGACCACTACTGGAAGCATGGCTTCTACTACAAGTGCTACAACTACGCAGACTCCAACATCAGTACAAGGGGGAGGAACTATTTCCATCCCCTCTGCTTCTTTATTTGGATCTTTTGCTAGCACATCCTTAGTTGGGTCTACCTCCATTCCTTCTACGAGTGGAAATTCCCAAGCCAATGCTTTTAGTTCTGGATTTTTCTTGTTTGGCACCCATTCACAGGGTATTCCGTCAGTTCTGTTTAGTGCCTCTACATCCATGATGGGTGGATCAACTTTATTTCAGGATTTTCCTTTTAGAAGTGGTCATATACTACATTCTAACCTGACAGTAGGATCTATGCCTTTTTCTTCTATAGGACAAAGAAACAATCCTTTTCAAGGTTGGACTAACCCTGTGGTTAGTGGCATGGGAACCGGGAATCCATTTTTCGGCCAACAAGGGAATGGGATGTACTCCACAGTTAGTTTGTTTCGAAGCATTCCTACCTTAGCTTCTACTTGGAATCCCGATAAGGGGTTATCAAATCCTTATAATCCTTTAGGAGGAAGCTTCGCCGATTATGGAGGTTTTGTGGCCAGAGTTGGTCAAACTCTGAATTTCGCTGGATCACAAGGCTTCCCTTTTGGTTCAGCGGGTTCTGCTAGTTACTTCGGGCAGCCTGGTGCCTTCCAAAATCCAGGCAAATCTTTTCAGAACTTTGGGAGCTTCGCTCAGTTTGGGTGGAATCCCCAAGGTCCTCCTAGGCTTACTTTTCTAGCAACTTTGAACTTGCCAGATCTCACGAAATTAACAAACGATCCAATCAAATACAACCAGCCTGGCCTCCGGTCCCAACTAGACTCCCTTAGGACATTCAAAAATTCGAAGGGAAGTGTTGGAGAGGTAAATCCCCTCTACGGATAGAGGCGATCCCTACTAGCCCAAAAGGGGTCTAGCAACAATCAAACAATGCTACTCTGCAGGTTCCTAGTTGTA
>APFE030041996.1:201568-213325 GCA_000404065.3 Pinus taeda
GGGCGGACACCTGCACAAGCAAGGAGAAGACAAACACAAGCGTAAAATCTACTCAAAACAACTATACATCAGTCAGAAAGGATGTAATTCACATTAATCATTCATAAGACAAATGAGAATGGAACCATAACAGTAGTCATCTATCTTTTATTAATCAAAAATAGAGTAAGGTACAACCAAAGTTCTGACGCTGAGTCCTTCTCTAGAGGGTCCAGCCAGCATGTCTTCCAAGCATTCACCTTTGAAGTAGATCTCCCAAGTCAAAGAGGTCTCCCTCTCACATACAAGGCAACAAACTCATAACCTTCTTCAAGCTCTAAAGAAATCCTCACACAACACACCAAATGCCTACAAAGAGCAGCACTAATGCACTAAGAATTCCTCAATCAAAGTCTATATGTTCCAAAACTAGCTGCTCATGGCCATGGTGGAAGCTTATAAAAGAGAAGGAGTCTCCATGAATAGGTAAAGGATGAGCTTTCCCCCAAGAAAAGTGGATGACCAGTCGAACAGACATGCCAGAGAAAGGATGGCGACCTTTACAATGCTAACAGCCAAGTCTATAGTCATCTGGAAGGCTGGCTGTTAGAACAAACTCGCCTAAACAGGATCAGCACGGGTGCAAAACTGGGCTGGCACGCTGGCATCGCAACTCAATTACAGAAGAGGTCTGGTCAGCGCTAAGTGATACAAGAAGAGGGCGCGCTGTTTGTGAAATTCGACCAGCGCGGAAAACACGTGTGCTTCTGCGCTGGCAATGCACCAGTAAAACTATCACCTGCCAGTCAGCGCGTTTATTTCAGAAACAGTCGCGATGATCCAATAAACTTAGGCAAAGAGGGTTTTTAGCCATTTCAGAGAGCATAAGCAAGGTGAATGTGATTTTATGACACAGTAGGGAGACTGAAAAGGTGATAGTAACATTTTACTGTGTAACAGATGCCCCCTAAAGCATGAAGCCCGAGAGAGTGGGAGGGGTGAAATGCTTTACAAGACTGCTGGACCGGAACACCACCAGGAAGATCCTACAGGCAGATACAACTGATATTTCAATTACATGTAGTCTAGGCATGGGCGCAGCCATCCAAAAGACATATGAAGAAAGGTCTGTGGTATGGACGCAGCCACCCCGTCGAAGAGACCATAATGATAAGAGGTATGGTCGCAGCCATCCTTAAAAGACTCAGGCATGGTCGCAGCCATTCATCAACGAGTCATGTAATGATGTCCCACAAAATCGCAACCTGGCCC
Organism: Pinus taeda; assembly: GCA_000404065.3. Taxonomy (NCBI): domain Eukaryota; kingdom Viridiplantae; phylum Streptophyta; class Pinopsida; order Pinales; family Pinaceae; genus Pinus; species Pinus taeda. The sequence continues at coordinate 202,820 of APFE030041996.1, forward strand.
ACGACGAACTAGAACCAGGGTCTTGCGCTCCATCCAAACCCGAACAAAGTACAAGTTCAAACATATGAATATAGGAGTCGAGGTCGAACATGCTTGAACATTGTCTGATTACCAGCCAATGATGAAAGTTGTTAACAGACGCGAGAGGGGCCACCAATGATGACGATGGTCCTCAAGGTACTATAGGTACAATCCACGGCGTGTGAATGAATGAGTCGGTTTCGAACACCCGTAGAGTCATCCGATCGGAGGTCAATGATGAAAACCTCGCGTCGAACACGAAGAACCTGCCATTGAGGCATGTAGGCTCCAAGGTACCTGAAGGGGGTCTCTAGGTCACTCCTGGATAATGAGCTGAAGTCGACAGGAAGTGATCTTTATCGAAGGTGGGCCATAATGTTTCCCACATCATCGACACGAGACGGGAAGATACAATATGTTTTGTGTGAAATATCAGAGGGAGGTTATACTTGCAGAGGCCAACTTCTCTTGAACATTTCGGCGGCACAATGACGGATTTGGTAGTATTTGTTAAGAAATTTACCCAAGAACACAAATTAATTACTGAGAGAAAAAAAAATATAAAAATAACCAGCAATAACCATAAACACATGAACACACATGTTTATCTGGGAAAACCCCAAATCCAGGGAAAAACCCAATCATAATGAAATTTCATTATCTTGGCCAAAACCCTGGCCAATCCAGCCAAGTAAGCCTTCACCGCTCACCTCTAGGCGTTTGCATTACAATGAAGTCCTTCCAGCCTTTTATAGGCTCCATTACATATAATACCACAGGCAGAATAACATGGGTGCACAATACCATGTGCCCGAAAACCATCACTGTTTAACCTCCTTTGACTCTATCCTGAGTCAAGTTTACTTAACAATTCCCCCCTTAAACTTGACTTGCGGTTCCTTGACTAACTCCAGCCAATCCTGCTAAGTGAGACAATCCCGCTCACTCTAGCTCTTTACCCCGCTCAAAGTTTTTACCCGGGGTATTGTTAACCTGACACCCCCCCTATCACCTATGTCTAACTCAGACTTTACCGGTGATTACCTAGGGGTACACATGCCTTACCAGGTCTTACAGTAGTATGCCCATTTACATGCAATAATTTTGACTTCATTAATTAATTTTTTTTGTTTATTGCTGCTGCTATTTTGACCCATCTTCTCTCAATTTCCTCGCTGCCTTCTTGCCAAGTTTAACTGCCTTTAAATTCTGAGATGAATCCTTGAAACCCTCTCCTGGGGTGCCTTCACCAGAAGGCCTTGATCTAGATTTGGAGCGTGATAACATGTGATGCTTCTTGTTTGGTTGATCTATATCAATGGCATCAGTGTTCTCTTCCATGCCACTTGACCTTTCTCACTCATGACCTCGCCGAAACACAGATCTGCTCCGAGCTCTCTCTATTGCTGCTGAAGGATCCCACAACAACAACTGCTTCTCCTCCTCCTGTTCCTCTACCTCCGGTCTCTTTGCCTGCAACAACTCTTTTATGGCCGCTACAGATTGTAGCTTCCTCGCCTTCATCTATCTGCCTTTGTAGAACCTTGTTTTGGCTGCATTTAGATTAGATTTGCGAACAAACTATGCATCAATCATTTCTATGTCTACCAGGTTAAATAACCCTTGGAAACAAAAGCATTTTTTCTGAAGCCAATACAAAACCTTTGGCTCTGATACCAATTGTTAAGAAATTTACCCAAGAACACAAATTAATTACTGAGAGAAAAAAAAATATAAAAATAACCAGCAATAACCATAAACACATGAACACACATGTTTATCTGGGAAAACCCCAAATCCAGGGAAAAACCCAATCATAATGAAATTTCATTATCTTGGTCCCACATTGACTAGAAGTGGGGAGTATCATGTGTATATAAGGATGGACAAATATCTCCATTGGTATGAGGGCTTTTGGGGTAAGTCCAAAAGCAAATCCATGAGGGTTTAGGCCCAAAGTGGACAATATCATACCATTGTGGAGATATGTGGTGTCCAGAATCCTTACAAGTGGTATCAGAGCCATGCCCCAAAGTTAGCCAAGTGGATGAATCCTCGGAATGCCGAACGAAGGTGGTGGGCCCCGGTAATATCACGATGGGATCCGTGGATGAGCTCGGTTAGACAGGCGGTGTGCTCCAGATTCTTCATGGACGTGTCCTGGTCCCAACACGGTGAAGAGGAGTTGACTTGGGATAGAGCAAGCTCTCGAGGCAGGTGGTGTTTCCATGTAAGGCGTGTGCTTCCAACGCATTGGAGCGGAGAATCCTGGTTGGTAGAGAGTGGACGGATGGATAATCGTTTGAGGGGAGGCTCAATGGTCCTTTGTTCGAGGGGAGGATTGTTGGGTATACGACCAAAGTCCCACATTGACTAGAAGTAGGGAGTATCATGTGTATATAAGGATGGACAAATATCTCCATTGGTATGAGGCCTTTTGGGGTAAGTCCAAAAGCACATCCATGAGGGTTTAGGCCCAAAGTGGACAATATCATACCATTGTGGAGATATGTGGTGTCCAGAATCCTTACAGTATTTGGGGGTCAAATGATCAGAGGTCGTAATGAAAGGACAATGAGCAGATGAATGGCTAAATAGGATAACCCAAACCCATGGACGCAAAAAGTGAAGCGAGATGAGATGTCCCCACCCAGACACGAATGAAAATAGTGCCATGTTCAAGAGCGACATACTGCTGATGACGACGATTACGGTTCCTTTATTTCCCCCACCATTTCTGGCGAGTACCCCGGTTATTTTTGGATGCTTGACAGGGATAGCATATGCTTGGAGAGTGTCATTTCGACGGAGCCTGATGTCATTATGTTCTAACGAGTCTAACAAAGGAAGAACTCGGCGTCTTTTCATGTTTAGAGAGTTTGAAAAGACAGCTGAAAAGAAAACTCCAGGGGGGTGCTTTTTCGTAAAGTTGTGTCTCTCGAGCCCGAAAAAGTATAAAACGATGCTCGAAAGAACCGCCCGATCATTACGACCGAGGAGTACTTTTCATATGTAGTGACCCTGACCCGAAAAAGTAAAAAAGTGGTTAGAAGCACGTCGTTTTAGAACCAATAACGAGTGCGAAACGACAAGCACCCTGCAATCTTTGTTGGTTTAAATGGTCGAAAAAGAGCTTTAAAAGCGACCGCCTCTCGTTCCTTTTGATGAGCTGAGAGGAGGCTCGACAATCTTTTCTTGTTTTATGTCAGAAAAGAGCTTAACGACGACATTTTTGGGGACCAAGTGTATACAAATCCACTGTGACTTCGCCAGTTCCGAAGACCTGCACAAGGGAAATACCCGCGTAAACCCGTTCGATATGTCGAAAAACATAATAAAACATGCATTAAGGCATAGTTAATCATATCCGGATTGAATTCATGGCAAAACTATAGCAAAAAACCCACATTCATAGGACCTATAGTGAAATTTAGGAATTTTTACTATAAATAGGAGTTTGTAAAACGCATTTTTACCATTTTACCATTGGAGCTCTAGAGGACGTTGAAAAACTACAAAGTTGACGGAGCTAATTCTTCATCATCCGGATGCCGATTTTCCGACCGTCGATTCCAGGTAGGTCCCTCTTGCCCTGCGCTCTATTTTGATTCTATTTTTATGCAATTTCACCGTGGGATTTGGCCATTTGGCCAAATTTTTTGAACGTTGGTGCGCTCTCGGTCAGCGCGGATTCGCCCATCGGGTCCACGCTGACCAATTTTCCCAACACACACCACTTTCCGGGTCAGCGTGGAAAACCCGTGTACTTCCGCGCTGACCCAGAGAAAAATACATAGGCGGCCACTCTCAGCGTGGCTGTTTTAGAAACAGTCGCGCTGGTGCCGTGACATTTGATTTTTTAAAATTTAATGGACAATTTTCAAATGCAGGCCACCTAATGACTTTTGGGTGATCTTGCAGGACATAATGGCCTTTACATGGCAAGAGAGAGATCATGATAACGCTGATATAGCCGCTTTTGCTGATGCCAGATGCCGCAATGCAATGCGGGCATGCGGATTACTCAAATTCTTCCTTACTCCGTGCTTGAGAGCTCAACCGGATCTGCTGGAGCTAGTGATTAGAGCATGGAACCCAGTGGATGGGAAATTCACCATCCGGGGTCGAGACATTGAGTTCGACTCGTCAGACATTTATTTCTTGACTGGATTATCTTGCCGAGGCGTGATGCCCATCCTGGAGGGGCAGCGTCCTAGCGGTGAGACGCTAGATCAGTTGATGGCCTGTGTATGCCCACAGGTGGTCAAAACACGGAGCGGGAAGTGCAGCATCCCGTCGGTGGGTGTCGGACCACATGCCGACATAGTGCTCCACACTATACTCTTCTTGGTGATGTGGGCAGCAGGCAGCCTGGGGAACCACGAGGCCTCAAAGGCCAACCTTTTGCTAGCTCTGGAGTGCTTACAGCCCACGATTTTCAACTGGGCGGCAGCTGTGACCAACAGCATGAAGAGGCAGCTGAACAACTGTCGACGTGGAGAGTCGAAACAGTTCGGCTATGGATCGATTCTTCTTCCACTCATGTTTGAGCGGGTGTCGGCCCTTCGGCTGCAGACTATGGTAGTGGACCCGCCGAACAATGCACGAGAGACGAGGGCCACCAAGTGGTCTCGGGTCATGCCTCGTGGAGGTGGCGGGCGCTCAGTGTCGTGGGGCCTCTGTTTCCGAGAGTGGCTAGAGTGCCAGGTTATCTTTGTCGAGGACTGGCCGTACGCCGGTATCGACTTCCGTGGTGATCCTGACATGCCGTTGCCTGTGGGAGAGCAGTGGGATGATGGAGGTAAAACACTTGATCTTTTTGATTTTCATTTTTGTGATGTTTTTGTATTTTCTCATGTACATGTCCTAATAAATGCTTATGCTGTGCAGATGTGGGACCCGTGAGACCCCCTGGGCCTGGCTCCAGAGGCACGGAGGGAGGAGCAAGGCGCTGGCATCTTGGCCTTGGCTCCTGCGGGAGGCAACCAGACAGAGACCGCGATCCACAATCTGGAGGGATTACTAGCAGGAGTCCCAGATTACCAGGGGATCGAGGAGGTCCCCCTAGCTGCTCAGATCCATACAGTGGGTGTGGAACCCAGGATGCACCGCCTTTTGAGGCGGGTGGCACGAGCAGTGGCATGCTACAGAGAGCATAACCCACCACAGTAGACGCCTAGGTTTTATTTTCCACTACTGTTTTTGAGAGACATACGTCTCATATGTACTGAGGACGTCAGCTCTACTTTAGACATGTACATTTATTTTTTGGACGCCTTAGTGCGCCACCCGATATATATATATATATATATATATACTGATTTTGGATGGATCTTTTACATATGATGATGTTTTTATATGCTATGCAAATGTCTAATACACATGTGATCTAATGTATCAGTTGCACAACATGCGATCCATGTATTTTTATATTTTTAGCAAGCTTAAAAGAACGCACACACATGCAAACTATGCTTGGAAACAAATTTATTTTCATATGCTTATGTTTATTCCTAGATGGATCTTTTCTTCACGTTATTATGTGTTTTATATGCTATGCGACTGTTCGACACACATGTAATCTGATGTATCTATGTGCATAACAAACGAGCCATCGCGGAATGTATTCACACACACGCATATATTTTATTTTTTATGAAAGCTTGAAAACACACATGAGAATCACGTATGCAAAATATGCTTTGTGAGAAGTGAAACGGGCATGCCCCCCAGCATCGTGTCTCAATTCGAGGTACATGCCCCCCAAGCTTCAGTCCATTGAAAATGGGTTGAAGGTTGACATAATGATAATGCGCTCAGAATGCACGAGCTCATGTTTCATTGTTTTAACGAGGTTGACATAATGGTTATGAACTATCCTTGGATATCTAGCCATTTCATTATTTTAACGAGGTTGATACATTAGCAAAACTATCCTCGAGACTCCTTATTTCATTTTTTAGGGAGCTTGACAGAGGGAAATGAACTATACTCCGCCCGAACTTCATCATAATGAACAGGTAGTCGGAGCTTCCAAGGGTGGCACTCCCAGTGGGAGGTCAATGCCTTGGAAGTCAGGACCCAATGCCCCCAGGAAACTGTGCACGATGGCGGCATTGCTGGATATAAGCACGGGAGAGGTGGCCACATAGTTGATCTGGGGTGAGACAGATGCAGCTAGTGGATGAGAACCAAGAGGGAAGGGCAATTGTGCCGGAGGGGCTTGTGGACGAACAAACGATAATTGATCCATGGTCACTATTCTTCCATCGTGTGGAAAGAAAACCACACGGAAAAGTGAAGAAACAAGGGCTCCCATGGCATATACATAGTCACGACCAAGGAGAAGACCGAAGCTTAAAGGACCTTGAGTGACCGAGACATCTATATAGACAGTCTTGCCTCCCAAAGTGATAGGGAACTTTGGAAGGATCCCTAATGGTTGACTCGTTCCTCCGTCAAAAGCGGTGAGATTCGGTGCGGCAGGTACAAGCGATGGGGAACCCAAAGCTCGCTAAGTAGTAATGGGCATAAGACTAACCGATGCTCCTTCATCTAATACAGTGCCAGTCAGCGCCATATGGGAGGCATAGGCGGTGACCCAGAAAGGGACATGAGATGGAAGGGGAGGGGTAGTCAAACAACTCCAATCGAAGGAAACGACCAAAATACTTGGTGGGGGAACCATATGGTTGCCCCCCTGTTCGAGAGAGACCGAATCGCAATTCTCCGGAGAGGCTGGGATGGGAAAACCATCATCGAGCTCAGGAGAATCGGACAAGACGAGAAGAACATGGGAATTTGACTCTTCCGAAACAGAGTGGATAACACTCTGTCCAACCAATGGTTGGTCGGGAACAGGCTGGGCATAGCTGGGTTCGGGAAGAGTGGCTTGGACAAGAGGAGAATGTGAATCAGTCTCATTGTCGGGAGGCGAATGATCTGCCATTGTAGAAAGGCGTTGATATCCAACGGGGAGTTGGGGTGAGGGAGCTGGGAGACTTTCCAAAACAGTGGAGGCTTTATCCATGAGTGGACAAAGGTGAAGGGGATGATTGCCTTCACAAAGTCTGCAGGGGATTCGAATCTTCCCTTTTCCCTTACCATTCCCAACTGATGAGGTAACATTGCCGTGAGCTTCAGTGGACAATGAGGGGCGGGCCGAATCACAAGACCATACTTCTAAGATCCTGGGGATGCGAGGACAATCATGAAGAAGGTGGTCCTCCTTGCATAATCGACAAGGAAACTTAACGTTCCACGGAGGAGCACAAAGTGGCCCGACTTCAGGTGTACTTACGGTAACTGTTGTACTTGTAACCTCTCTCTTGGGAGACTTCTTCTTCTTGTTCTTGTTCTTTTTCTTCTTAGCCACCTGGTTATTCGAATCGAAACTTTCACCAGGCGAAGTACGAGAAGAAGACGTAGCAGTAGGCGTCAAAGGAGAGAGGTCCACCTTAGGTTCAACATGATGTTGTGTAGGTGGAGGGACTGATGAAGTATCAACCGACACGGTAGAGACCAAAGAGGTTGAAAACAACCAAACAGGCAACCCGACAGTTAACCCTAGAAGGGATAACATCACCATATAAGGAGCACCAACATTCCTAAGAGGAGGGGAATGACTAGGATTCCCGTCAGGAGGGGAACTTGGGTTGGTGAACCCTGGAAAAGTTGCCATAGCAAAAGAAACCTACTCAAGCTAATGCACACAAGATCTAACCAGGTAATGTTATCGAGGCCAAATAAATTTTTAAGACACCGGAACTGAACTTGACCTTTTCATGTTTCGAGAGTCGAGAAAAGGACGAAAAGATGACTCCAGTCTCCTTCGAATGTTTAATGAGCACGAACTGACAAGACGCTCACTTACACCTTTTCTTTTTAGGGAGTCCGAAAAGGATCAAAAGTGACTGCTCTGGAGATTTTAAGCAAAAGGTTTACCAAGCAATCCATAAAACCGCTTATACACCTTGGCAATCGTATGAGAACCAAGGACTTTCCGTACTGCAGTCAATCTTCCCGAATGTTGTGTTCGGTGCGTTACGGTTCACAAGGCGACAGACTCGGCTTCCTATGGATAAAGGATGCAAACCTATGAGTCTCCCGCATATATACGCGGACGGTACGTGGGCCAAATCCGTGCTAGACCACAATTGAATCACACCAGGAGGAATCACCCAACCTTAATGCGAAAACAAGAGTGACTAGGTTTAACGACGCCGGAGCACGTCTCTGGCCTAGACCTCTAGATATTTGCATTAAGTTCCAATGCGTTTTTAGATAAATTTGGTTTATTTTACGGTTGATCTTGAATTAAGTTTGGATCTCAGGTCCTACCGTATGATCTCTCAGAATTACTTAGATGCAAACTACATGCCAAAGAACATCATTTCGTTCGATGAATTCTAACTATGAGAAGGTTAAGAATTTTTCAATCAAACAAAATGAACTCGAGCAATCAAACAACCTAATGCAACTAATGGTAAGGAAACGAAACTTTTCTTTTGAAAACACAAATCAACGAAATGTTCTTTTCCTTTTCACTATTGAATGCAAAAGATACTAGTTTGATTTCCTTTCCAATGGCACAAAATGCTTAAAATGATTTTGAGAGACAGCTACACAAAGCAAAAGAAATGAAATCACTCGATGAAAAGACAGCAAAGTCCCCAAGATACCAAAGCAGTTTTCCAAATCAAAGGAAAAGCTAAGGTTTATGAGCTATGTGATCTAAGCTCAACAAGACAAAAAGGAATTCAAAAGGGGGAAGGCAATCGCTTGGAACACAACCAAAACACTTTCAACAATCACCGAGCAAATGCAAGGGAGCAATTAGAGAGTCGACTGACCCAACAGAAGACCAAAAACACCTAAGGGAGGCTCGGCACACAAAGCCACTAGATGCCCTAGGGCCGGAAATGTGAAATCGATAGAAGAAGGAAAACACCCAAAGGGTAAAGGTAATCTATGCAATTGTAATTTATGCACAATTCACTTGAAAAGTGTGCAAACGTAATCTATGCACAAATGAGAATTCTGATTATGCAAGTGTGATCTATGCAAGAGAATTCTCAAACACAAGATGATTCTAATGTTAATCTAAGAACCAATCAAGTGCAAATTCAATTTATGGACCTGTCAAAGCAAGGGGAAAAACCAAAAAACTTTCCAATTTTGGAACTATGTGATCTTAAGTTTCAAATGAAGTCAGCCAAAAATCAAACAAGCTAGAAGTGAATCACTCGAAAGCATAGGAATAACCAACTTTCACAAACACTAGTGAGTGCGGAAAAAACAACCAAAAGTTGGACTGGATTATCAAACCACCAACTTCCCACAGAAGGGCTCGACATTTGCAAGCCACTAGGTGTTCTAGGGGCTAGGATACAAATCGATAGAAATTAAGCAAACAACTAAAGGATAAAAGTAATAACCAGTCACACAAAGGTCTAACACACTTCCAGAAGCTGCAAAAGATATAGAAAAAAAAAAATTCGAGTTTAAGGAGCTTTCAACTAACAAACTGGCAAAATTCACAGAGTTGGCGCGACTGTGAATCTGCAACTTGCGCTATTCAGGAATTGGCGCGAGTTACTGTTGTGCAACATGCGCCAACTAGCGCGACTGTCAAAGGAAAAAACGCGCCAACCGTGTTTTCTGACCCAAAAAATAAACGAGACAAAACAGGGTCGGGCCAACAGTGCTCAGAAGGATCAAACAGCAAATAACAATTTTAAAACTGACCCAGAAAGCTCATTAACTCAGGCAAGCAAGAGAAAACTAACATGCAAGACAAACTCCAAATAGCTTCTCCCCAGTGGAGTCGCCAAATTTTTAAACAGGTAAATCCCCTCTGCGGACAGAGGCGATCCCACTAGCCCAAAATGGGTCTAGCAACAATCAATTCACGCTGCTATGCAAGTTCCTAGTTGTATACTAAAAGGTGGATTACGAAGACCAACCTGGAATCCAACGCAAATGTCTAAGTAGAGTTGACCCTCCGGCTCCCTTGCTTCAGCAGGTCACACAATCCTAGCGATCCTCGCGAACGGACACCTGCAAATGCAAAGACCGAGACAACTACAAGCATAAAATCCACCAAAGTACAACTATATTTCAGTCAGAAAGGAAATAAATCAAACATCATAATAGGCAATGAGATTGGAACCATAATAACAGTCGTTTATTAATGAATAATAGGCAGAGAAAGATACAACCAAGGTTCTGACGTTGAACCTATTCTCTGGCTGGGCGAGCAGCTATGTATGCCTTGCAATAGACCTTCTCTCTCTCAGGATTCCGGCAGCATAACCTCCCTATGCTTCAAGATTCTTACTATCACTCCAGACAAGCATAATCACAACTAGCATTACTCCAGAACTAGCTTGTCTAATGCATGAGGACAGACTTTTATAAATGGAGAAGGGAGGAAGATTCAATGCACCAGGATGCCCATTGTGGATCGACATTATCTGCGAAAAG
>APFE030041996.1:213335-267818 GCA_000404065.3 Pinus taeda
CGGTGACCCAGAAAGGGACATGAGATGGAAGGGGAGGGGTAGTCAAACAACTCCAATCGAAGGAAACGACCAAAATACTTGGTGGGGGAACCATATGGTTGCCCCCCTGTTCGAGAGAGACCGAATCGCAATTCTCCGGAGAGGCTGGGATGGGAAAACCATCATCGAGCTCAGGAGAATCGGACAAGACGAGAAGAACATGGGAATTTGACTCTTCCGAAACAGAGTGGATAACACTCTGTCCAACCAATGGTTGGTCGGGAACAGGCTGGGCATAGCTGGGTTCGGGAAGAGTGGCTTGGACAAGAGGAGAATGTGAATCAGTCTCATTGTCGGGAGGCGAATGATCTGCAACTGCAGAAAGACGTTGATATCCAACGGGGAGTTGGGGCAAGGGAGCTGGGAGACTTTCCAAAACAGTGGAGGCTTTATCCATGAGTGGACAAAGGTGAAGGGGATGATTGCCTTCACAAAGTCTGCAGGGGATTCGAATCTTCCCTTTTCCCTTACCATTCCCAACTGATGAGGTAACATTGCCGTGAGCTTCAGTGGACAATGAGGGGCGGGCCGAATCACAAGACCATACTTCTAAGATCCTGGGGATGCGAGGACAATCATGAAGAAGGTGGTCCTCCTTGCATAATCGACAAGGAAACTTAACGTTCCACGGAGGAGCACAAAGTGGCCCGACTTCAGGTGTACTTACGGTAACTGTTGTACTTGTAACCTCTCTCTTGGGAGACTTCTTCTTCTTGTTCTTGTTCTTTTTCTTCTTAGCCACCTGGTTATTCGAATCGAAACTTTCACCAGGCGAAGTACGAGAAGAAGACGTAGCAGTAGGCGTCAAAGGAGAGAGGTCCACCTTAGGTTCAACATGATGTTGTGTAGGTGGAGGGACTGATGAAGTATCAACCGACACGGTAGAGACCAAAGAGGTTGAAAACAACCAAACAGGCAACCCGACAGTTAACCCTAGAAGGGATAACATCACCATATAAGGAGCACCAACATTCCTAAGAGGAGGGGAATGACTAGGATTCCCGTCAGGAGGGGAACTTGGGTTGGTGAACCCTGGAAAAGTTGCCATAGCAAAAGAAACCTACTCAAGCTAATGCACACAAGATCTAACCAGGTAATGTTATCGAGCCAAGATGATTTTAAAACATAGGAACTGAACTTGGACCTTTTCATGTTTCGAGAGTCGAGAAAAAGACGAAAAGAGACTCTATCTACTTCGAATGTTTAATGGAGCACGAAGTGACAAGACACTCACTTACACCTTTTCTTTTAGAGAGTCTGAAAAGGATCAAAAGTGACTGCTCCGGAGATTCTAAGCAAAAAGGTTTACCAAGCAACCCGTAAAACTGCTATATACACCTTGGCAATCATATGAGAACCAAGGACTTTACGTACTGCAGTCAATCTTCCCGAATGCTGTGTTTGGTGCGTTACGGTTCACAAGGCGGAAGACTAGGCTTCCTATGGATAAAGGATGCAAGCCTAATGGAGTCTCCCCATATATACGCACCGATACGTGGGAGCCCAATCCGTGCTGGCACCTATCGTTTCACCGTGGAGGAATCACCCAACCACTCAACAGTAAGCTACCAGGTTTAAAGACGTCGGAACACATCTCTAGCCTAGACCTCTAGATATTTGTGTTAAGTTCCAATGCGTTTTTAGATAAATTTGGTTTATTTTATGGTTGATCTTGAATTAAGTTTTGATTTCAGGTCCTATCGTATGATCTCTCAAAAATACTTAAATGCAACTACATGCCAAAGAACATCATTTTGTTCGATGAATTCTAACTATGAGAAGGTTAGGAATTTTGAATCAAACAAAACGAACTCAAGCAATCAAACAACTAAATGCAACTAACAACAAGGAAATGAAACTTTTCTCTTAAAAACACGAATCAACGAAATGTCCTTTTCCTTTCAACTATTAAATGCAAAAGATGCTAGTTTGCTTTTCTTTTCAATGGCATAAAAGTGCTTTTAAAATGAATTAGAGAGATAGCAACACTAAGTGAAAGAACTAAAATCACTCAATGAAGAGACAACAAAGTTCCCAAGACACCAAAACAGTTTTCCAAATCAAAGGAAAAACTAGGGTTTGGATGAGCTATGTAATCTAAGCTCAGCAAGACAAAAATGAATTCAAACAAGGAGGAAGCAAAGCGCTTGGAAAACAACCAAAAACACTTCAACAATCATTGAGCAAGTGCAAGGGAGCAATTAGAGAGTCGACTGACCCAATAGAAGACCAAAAACACCTAATGGAGGCTCGACACACAAAGCCACTAGATGCCCTAGGGCTCGAAATGTGAAATCGATAGAAGAAGGCAAACACCCAAAGGGTAAAGGTAATCTATGCAATTGTAATTGATGCACAATTCACTTGAAAAGTGTGCAAACGTAATCTATGCACAAATGAGAATTCTAATTATGCACGTGTGATCTATGCAAGAGAATTCTCAAACACAAGATGATTCTAATGTAATCTAAGAACCAGTCAAGTGCAAATCAAGAAAATTGGGTGAGATTTCCAAAGATCAAAAAATAACATCACTCAAAGGCGATTAACACTCATACCCAAAAGATGCAAAATTGTGAAGAGACCGAGACAAACCTTCAAGTAACGATCAAAGGAAATCAAGTTAAAAATTTCTCAAAAGAGAGACTCAAAACCAGTCAAACAAGACTCCCACACACTTCAGAAACTGTAAAAGTTAAGGCAAAGTGCAAACCAAGCAGCGAAAGCGAAAAGGAAGGCTTTGCAAAAACTGGAAAACAAGCAACAAACGAATCCTCGCGAAACAAGGCTTCGCAAGCAAGCGTGTGATAGCTTAGACAAAATAAACAAGTCAAAAGCCAAGTGGAAAAAGCAGGGGACAGCCAAACCAAGAGGTTCAGGAAGCCAATTTGGACAAAAAAGAGTTTTACAGGATCAGCGCGGGTGACCCCTCAGTAACAAAGCGATGACAAGGAAACGTTTGTAGCAACTTTGTGCTGTCAGCGCGGAAGGACACGGATAAAGGGCACTGTCCCGAAAACAGGGTCAGCGCGACTGTTAAATGTATAAACACGATGACAAGGAGAACAAAGAAGCGATTGTGCGATGTCAGTGCAGCTGTTCTGAAATAAAACGCGCTGAGGCTAAAAAACAAATAAAAACGAACCAAAAATCCCCAAACCAAGGCAACAGGCTTTTAAGACAATTAAAGCAGTTCCCAGGATGAACCAGGAAACCAATTAACAACAAATCAATCCCCAAACTTTGACAAGAAAGCAATAATCAAATAAAAAACAAGGATGAACTATACAGAGACAAGCAAGCTCCCCAGCAGAGTCGCCAAATTGTTGGAGAGGTAAATCCCCTCTACGGATAGAGGCGATCCCTACTAGCCCAAAAGGGGTCTAGCAATAATCAAACAATGCTACTCTGCAGGTTCCTAGTTGTAATTAACAAGTGGGTAAAGGAAACCTACTTGGATTCCAACGCTATGTTTGACGAAGAGATGATCCTCTCGCTCCTTCGCCCCAGCTGATCACAGTCCTCCACTATCCTCGTGGGCGGACACCTGCACAAGCAAAGAGAAAACAAAAACAAGCGTAAAATCTACTAACAACAACTATATATCAGTCAGGAAAGATATAATTCACATTAATCATTCATAGCACAAATGGGAATGGAACCATAACAGCAGTCATCTATCTTTATTAATCAGAAAATAGAGTAAGGTACAACCAAAGTCCTGACGCTGAGTCCTTCTCTAGAGGGTCCAGCCAGCATGTCTATTCACCTTTGAAGTAGATCTCCCAAGTCAAAGAGGTCTCTCTCTCACATACAAGGCAACAAACTCATAACCTTCCTCAAGCTCTAAAGCAATCCTCACACAACACACCAAATGCCTACAAAGAGCAGCACTAATGCACTAAGAATTCCTCAATCAAAGTCTATATGTTCCAAAACTAGCTGCTCATGGCCATGGTGGAAGCTTATAAACGAGAAGGAGTCTCCATGAATAGGTAAAGGATGAGCTTTCCCCCAAGAAAAGTGGATGACCAGTCGAACAGACATGCCAGAGAAAGGATGGCGACCTTTACAATGCTAACATCCAAGTCTGGAGTCATCTGGAAGGCTGGCTGTTAGAACAAACTCGCCTAAACAGGATCAGCGCGGGTGCAAAACTCGGCTGGCGCGCTGGCATCGCAACTCAATTACAGAAGAGGTATGTTCAGCGCTAAGTGATACAAGAAGAGGGCATGCTGTTTGTGAAATTCGACCAGTGCGGAAAACACGTGTGCTTTCGCGCTGGCAGCGCACCAGTAAAACTATCACCTGCCAGTCAGCGCGTTTATTTCAGAAACAGTCGCGATGATCCAATAAACTTAGGCAAAGAGGGTTTTTAGCCATTTCAGAGAGCATAAGCAAGGTGAATGTGATTTTATGACACAGTAGGGAGACTGACAAGGCGACAGTGACATTTTACTGTGTAACAGGAAGGGCGGTGAAGACCCAGGCGACCATGTAACCACATTCCATTTGTGGTGCTCATCAAACTCCCTTATTTATGACTCGATTAGGTTGAGACTTTTTCAACGCACCTTGATTGGTAATGCGGCCAAGTGGTATATAGAGCTGCCAGGGGCTAGCTTTACATCTTTCGCTGGCTTAGCTAATATTTTCTTAAATCATTTCCAGTTGCCTATCCGTTATGATGCCGGAATTGAACTTCTGGCCAATTTTCATCAGGACACGACAACTCACATTTCTGATCATATTCAGGAATGGAGATGAAGAAAGAGGCTCTTTAAAGCCGAAATTTCTTCAGAATACTGTCTCGAATAGTTTTTGAAATCTTTACAACCTGAAATCTCTAAGGATGTCTCCATGTCCGGAGTATATTCTAAGGAGGAAGCTATTTTTAGGTCCCAACAATTAGAATTGATTTACTTTCAGTCTGGGATCCTACAAAAAATCTTTCCAGATGCTCCTGGGTCTAAGGTTGATATAGCCAAGTCGAAGCCAGGTCCCCATGTGGATTGTATCGTTGGATCGGTAAACACAAATGCGGTGAACTTGTTGAGCCAATTGCAACAGTTGTCTTTGCAAACTTCTCCTAACAACCAGGTCACATCATCTAACCCTTCGTCTTCCCAACCCTCTTCGATTAATGTCGTCCAATCTGATAACCCTAAAGGAAATCAAAATTACAATGGGAAAAAGAAAGGACGAGGTAAGAAAAAGAGTCAGGATGGGAAGGCTGACGCAAATAAATCCGGCAATAATGCTAGTGGTGGTAGAAATGAGTCTAGAAAGAAAGTCAAGTTTCCATGCAAGTTGTGCAGTGGAGACCATTTAACTCATCTCTTCCCAAAGATTCAGGACGCTCAGCACTTGTTATGGCAGCAAGGGACTTCTAATTCTCAAGCTACGTTAACCAGCCCTTTTCCTTAAGGGCAGCAATTGCTTGCTGGCGCGAGTTCAAATCCGGGTACCTCCGCAGGGGGCAGCCAGGAAGGGAAGAAATCATCAAATGTTTTCATGATGGGTTCTAATGTCCATGTGGCCACTCGGTCACATGATTACGGTGAAGCTGAAACTTCCAAGAGAAAGCTGCTCTTGGAAATACCGACCTCCATATTGAGCGACCCCCAGTTGAGACTATACGACGGATGCCGAAAGGTTCCGATAAACGCATGACTATTAATCCTAATGCTAGGGCTGCCCAAAATTACTCCATTGTTGAGGATTTGGCTCAGAGTCCATGCGCCATGTCTGCGTTAGAGGTTCTCCAGTCGTGTCCAGCTCAACGAAGTGCTTTGTTGTCGGCAATTGGGGCAGTTGATCCAACTAACTCTTTAGTGCTCACCTTCGACATGTTAAATGTCAAAAAGTGACTCCCTCATCATATGGATTTTCAAATAAAGTCTACATACCAGAAAATTAACATTTTTCTTACCATTATTGATGAAGGAGCTTCCACGTGCGTCATGCCGATGTCATGCTAGAAGGTTATTGGATTGCCTTCGGCTGTTCCTTCACCTACCCTCCTGACTGCATTTGATGGGCATTCTCATAAGCTGCATGGGATTATCCAGGCCTTTCCTATATGTGTTGGGGGGAAGGTCATCAATATTGAAGTAGAATTCATTGATTCTAACCTAGACTACAATCTCCTCTTAGGAAGGAACTGGGTATACGAAATGGACGCCGTTGTTTCGACTCTATTTCGTGTCATCTACTTTCCTCATGAAGGGAAAATCGTTAAGGTTGATCAATTGGATTATTATCCAGTCGATCCTCAAGCAAATTCTGACTCTACTTTTCCTTTAGTGGATAACCCTCGTCTGCCTACTAAGAATCTAGGAGTTGGGATGTATTCTTCATTGATGGGTACCTTTGATTTTCCCTCTCCTATCGCTAGAATCAATGTTGTTTCATCATCTAAGGAGTCTCCTTGAAAAGAGTTCTTCCGAACTCATTATTTTTCAAACCCTTGGACCTTGCCTTCACCTATGACCACATTAGCTGAAGGACAAGTCAATGGAATGGCATTCCCTATGTCTGTAGCTGAGCTTAGATATCAATTTATCGTTAACTCTAAAGACGTCCACTCTACTCCTTTTTCTGAGGAGGAGCTAGATGGTGATTTTTCCCCGGCCTGGACCCTTGATTCTATCTCTGCCTTGGACTGCTTAGATACGGTTTTAACTTTTGAAGAAGCAATCCTAGAAGTAATGATGGGTGTAGATTGACCTTGGGAAGACTTACACCATCGTTCATATTTTCTTCCTCCATTGCAGGAAGTAGAATCTAGGTTCTCTGAGCTCTTTTCTACTGATGTTTGTATGGTATCAAATCCTTTGGCTGCAGCACACTTTCGTTCCCAAGGTAATATTTCGGTGATTTAAAAAACAATATCTATAAACATCTCTAGGAACCCTAATGCGATTGAGAATCTCTTCATTGGAATCGAATGTTACCCTGAAGAAATTCAAACTTACACTGACCTTTTCAAGGAATTTCGAGATGTATTTGCTTCGTCTGATGAAGAAATGCCTGGCATTGATCCTTCTATAGTTCAACATGAGATCAAGACGTATGAAAACGCCAAACCGGTTCGTCAAAAGCTTCGACCAGTTAATCCTAGGAAAGCAGCAGGTATTAAATCTGAAGTAGAGAAGTATTATATACCATGTTCCTCTTACCGATTGGGTTTCTAATCTAGTCCCTGTAGATAAAAAGAAAGGAACAATCTGAGTATGCATTGACTTTAGGGACCTAAACAAGGCTTGTCCAAAAGATAACTACCCCATGATGGGTAATGAGATTTTTTCCTTCATGGACGATTTTTCCGGTTATAATCAAATCTCTATCCGTCCTGAAGATCAACATAAGATAGCTTTTATATGTCCCTGGGGTACCTTTGCATACAGAAATATGCCTTTTGGTCTTAAAAATGATGGAGCTACTTTCCTGTGGGTCATGTCATATGCTTTCCACGACATTAAACATATCATCGAAGCATACCTGGACGATCTCGCTACTCGTTCTCAAAAGAGAACTGATCTCCATAGTCATCTTCGATTGGTTTTTGAGCGATGTCGTTTTTATAAGATCCGGTTGAATCCCAATAAGTACATATTTGTGGTTACATCTGGTCGTTTATTAGGGTTCATTGTGTCAAATGAGGGGACTAGGGTTGATCCCTTCAAGGTAGAGGCAATAATTCAGTTGCCTCCCCCGTCCTCAATTCGGCAACTTCAAAGTATTCAAGGGAAGGCTAATTTCTTAAGACGGTTTATAGCGAATTATGCCGAGATCACTAAAGGGTTCATGCATTTGCTACGGAAAGGAGTTCCATTCGTTTGGGATGACTTTGCACAATGGTCGTTCGATGCTTTGAAAAAGGCATTAGTCTCTGTCCCGCTTTTGAGTCCACCGGATTATGGTAGGGACTTCCTTTTATATCTCGCTGCAGCAGAATCAACCATTGGTATGGTTCTCATTCAGGAAGATGATGCTCTCACAGAGCATGTGATTTATTATCTGAGCCAAGGCTTGATAGGTCCTAAACTTCACTATTCTCCTGTTAAGAAGTTAGCCTTGGCAGCTGTTTATGCTGTCCAACGGCTCCGCCATTATATCTTGCTACGCAAAACTTTTGTCTTAGTAGCGGTCAATCCATTTCAATTTGTCCTCAGTAGGCGAGTGATTGGGGGAAAGTATAATTGATGGATAGCCAATTTACAATAATTTGATCCCGAGTTCTTGTCTGCTAAGTCTAAGAAATCTATGGCTTTTGTCGAGCTAATTTCTGAGTTGCCTTGTGGAGAGGATACTATTTATGAGGAAAGTTTTCCCGATGAACATTTATTCCTCATCTCTTCACTCGACCCTTGGTATGGAGATATCATTGTCTATCTCCAAACTTCGAAGTTTCCCTCTACTGTCTCTATGGATGAACACCGAAAATTACGTCACCTGGCTAAAAGTTATGTTATCATTGGTGATACATTATATCGTCGAGGGGTTGATTCAATCCTTAGGTGCTATTTAACCCTAGAGGAAGTAGAGTTAGTGCTCAATGACTGCCACTGTGGAGCTTGTGGTGGTCATCTATCAGGGCTTGCTACAACTCAGCGTATCTTGCGTGCCGGATATTTTTGGCCTTCGCTCTTCAAAGATTGTGTTGAAGCGGTCAAATGCTATCACCCGTGTCAAATTTATACTCGGAAGATGCATGCACATCCAACTCCTCTTTTTCCCATTGTCACTACCGATCCCTTTACTAAGTGGGGTATTGATTTTACAACTTGTAATCTGCCTTCAGTAGGGAATCACAAGTACATTATCATTGTCGTAGACTACTTCACGAAGTGGGCCTAGGTCATGACCACTTATAAAAACGATAGTGAAACATCGACATTGTTCCTTCTTAATCAGATTACCTCAAGGTTCGGTATCCCGAGAGAGATTGTCACTGACCATGGTAGTCATTTCCAAAATCAACTAATGCCTGAATTAGCTCTCAGATTAGGTTTCCGGGAGGAACATTCATCTTCTTATTATCCTCAGGTCAATGGGCAGGTCAAGGCAGTGAAAAAAACTCTTAAGATGATCCTGTAAAGGACAATCGACAAAAATCGGTTGAATTGGCACCTTATGTTGTATTCGGCTCTCTGGGCATACCGAACCTCCGTAAAGACTGCTATAGGTTTTACACCTTTTCAGTTATTTTATGGGATGGAATCTATCTTTCCTATTGAATGTGAAATTCCATCTCTTAAGTTAGCTGTTGAGCTCCTTCCAGAGACTTCTAGTCTCGAAGAGCACCTCCTTCACTTGGAACATCTCGATGAGTAGCGTCGAGATGCTGCCACAGTAAATGAGGCTCATAAGAAAAGGGTTAAAACTCAGTATGATAAAGTTGTCCATCCTCGAGTCTTTTCTGAAGGCAAACTTGTCTTGGTCTATGATCAAGATAAGGACACCATGGGGGTGGGCAAATTCAAGCCTATGTGGTACGGTCCCTTCATAATCAAACGAGTTTTAGGAAAAGGGTCGTATGAATTAATTGATTTGAAGGAAACAAGTTGGCGGAGCCCCGGAACGGGCTCTACCTCAAGAAGTACTTTGCTTAAGTAGCAGCTAGGCAATGGCTTCTTTGTACATTTTCTATATTTGTACATATCTCATCGAGCGTTTTTGATATCAACACTTTTTGGTCTGCTATGGCAGGTGTTGATGGATGACTTGGTCTATTTTGGATTCGCTGATGGTGCTAGTCGGCATACTAGGAACCTCGCTTCCGCAGCTTGGGTACTCTACTATCCAACTGGTCAGTTGATGGTATAAAGGGGAGTATGCATTGGTCCCGCTTCAAATAATATGGCTAAGTATACTGCAATCATTAATTTACTATCCGAGGCAATTTCCCATGGAATCGACTCGTTGGTAGTTTATCTTGATTCACAATTGATAGTGTCACAATTGAATAACATTTATTGGGTAAGGGATCCATCTTTATATCGCCAGTACTTAAGGGTGAGGTTGTTGCAAAGATCATTTACTTATATTAATTATTTGCACATTCCAAGATCTCATAATTGGTTAGCTGATTCTATTGCTAATCAAGCATTAGACTGGCATATCAGTCATTCATCACAATAAAATTAAGTATCAAAAAGTCGAACTGTATATATATATATATATATATATAGATATATATGTATATATCATAAAACATCTTGAGTGTACATAAGTTTGTCCAAAATAATATACAAAATTGGGACTCAAATTCCCATAATCATATCTAGGATATCTAATGCCCTGGATCAGGATGAGCAGCTAAGTAGGAAACTACTGCATTGCCCACACGCCTAAGAGTGCGGACCTAGTCTCATGGCATGCCAACCACATGACGCTGCATATCTACATGTAGATCCTCTACGGCTGCCATCTGTACTGCATGAGTTAGGCTCACCAAGTGCCGCTGAACTGTGTGAAGTAGTCGCTCTGTGTCTGCAACTGCCTCTTCGACCCCTCGGCCATGACGTCTGTGCCATGGGAACTCATCTGGTCGTACCGGCCCAATATCTAGAACATGATCATCATATTAGTCATTTGAATCCTATCAAAAACATTTTTCAAAGTTCATTATTATATTTGAAAAATCACAAAAAATTATAAAATTTAAAAAACATTTACCAATGCCACCCCATGCTATGGTTGGTGGTAATACTAGAATGGGATCTCCTCGGAAATCCAACCCAGCATAAGGGTAGTCATCTACGACGATGATCTGCTGCTCCCACCAGGAGAAGAAGTCATCGTCAAATGCAGTCCATGGGACGTCCCCACCTGCCCATTCGTGGATCTCGTGGGGTGCTGATTGAAACCGGTACTCTAGGACGAAGTGCAGGGACCCTCTCAAAAAAAGAAAGAACACAAAATAGTCCCATATCCAAAATTTTTTGTCTGTCCTCTCTTGATGGAAGTAAGCTGGCTTTTCAGGCTAGCCAGAAGAGGAGTACACCAGTCAGATACGGTGGTGAGACAGTCGACCGCCAAGCTCATGGACAGCCGTGATGCCTGGTGTAGAGAAGCTGATCTGTTCACTCTAGCTATAGTGAACAGGATTATCCTCAACGATAAACTCTCCACATGTGTGATTGAAATTTGACTTCCAACCATTTTTGGATTTCCCGAGCAATATATATGTACGTAGTCCTCGATCAAAAGACTACGTCGTGTCGTACCCCGGGAATGTACTACCTCTCCCATTCGGGAAAGGCCTATGATGAAATAAATATCTTCCACTTCTATTCTGAGTGGCATCTGGTCAATCATAAATGCATCATCCTCGATACTCCAATAGTCAATGAGCATCTCAAGCAGGCGAGTGTTTGCTAGAATGCTCTCATCCCCATAAGGCATCCAAAGCATTGGGATCGTTCATGACCTCATCATCCACTGCGGTATGCTCTCTTTCTCGCCAAGTGATTGGCATCCTGAAGAAAAAATGAATTTAGACCGTTAGATTTTTTGTTTGAAATGTTCGCGGCGTATATGCGGCTCCATTTACACACAGTCGCGTGTAGGGCCCATGTGTATGCGGGTTTCGTATATTCAACCCGCGTATATGCCGCGGTGAAATTTTTGACAAAAAATTCAATGGTAAAACATAAATTAAAAATTTTAAAACTAGTCACAATTGATTGCAAGACAAGGATAAGGGTTACCGGGTGATTTTGGAAGGATCTGAATGGTTGAATTTGGCGTATGGAAAAGTTTGCTCCTTTGCTCCACTCCTTTGCTCTCAAACTCAAATGGTGAAAATGGTGAGCCCAAAAATTATTTTATAGACTTTGAAAATGCAAAAATTTTTCAAAATTTGATTTTGTTTGGCCTCATGTAACTTTTAACTTGGGAGCTTGGAATGTCGAGAATGGTTTGATTTTCAGGACATTTTGGATGTTTTTTCGACAGTTTTGAGACGGTTCCATGACTGCAGACCCATCATGGCAGGTATCATTTTCTCAGAGGCATATAGGTTAGGGAAGCCATTTTTCCGTTGTATTATGCATACTAGCCTCCATTTGTCGATACATTTGCCATAGGGTTGTTCCCATTGTGTTATGGTTCGTAAACCACTTAAATCATGACACAATGGTAAAAGCCATCCTTTACATGGGCATCGTAGTTAGCACCTCACTGACATTTGTTGCCCATGCTGCTCCAATCTGAGTAGGCTCGGGAATCCTCTGTAGTTCCGCCATGACTTATGTGATGAAGACTCATTCCTTTTTGCTTCTTCGCTGCGTTTTGGCTTTATACCCTAGAGGCTCCTTTGTGTTGAGTTGTACTACTACATTGCATTTTGACCATTTGCACCTTTTGGCCTTGAGCCGGCTTCACTTGGACTCGTGTTTAAGCCAACTTTTGACCATGATGACTGCAAAATCAAACTCGCATACCTTTGACTTCTGCAACTTGACACACCTTGACTCGTGGAAGGAACACACCTTTGAGTGTCTTTGACCAGTTTTCACCTCCCTGCATTAAGCATAGGATTGTTCCAATCCCAAGAACTAGATCATCTGCTTCACCGACACTCGTTCTTTCCACTGTACTGTAGCATTCTTTTATTCTTTTTCCAGCTTAAAAGAAAAAGAAAAAAAAAATTATATATTCCAAAAAAGAGTGGGAATGGGACAATATTTCCATTTATTGTTGGCAACTAGAGTCAGTTGTGTCGCCCTTGAACAAAGCACTCAAAAACAAAGTCTCCTCCTTTTGGGTGGGATTTAGTTTGACTTAGGTACACCTTAACCATGTTATTGAGTCAGTTCTCCCCCAATTGGTTATCTCTTCCAATCATATGGAGGGTTTGTTCGTGCCTCCTACACAACGAGCTTATACAGAGTCATCATATGCTGCCATATAGTCACATTGAGTCATGTTTTTGTTCAAGGGAAGTTAGCCTGAGTCGGCCTCTCTGCGGTGTCTCTTGACTCATTTTTTAAGTCGGCCATCCCTGGTTGTCAGTATCATGTCTATCATCACATCAGCTATATTGGTCCTTTACTCGTGCCAGTTTGAGAAGGTCTCCATTGACTTCTTGCTGGCGGGTCTTGTCCTTATCAATGACGACATCTTACTCTGAGGACAGGCCTAGAGCTGCACCCTGGCCCTATTTTCATTATTGATAGGTCTCCTTGTGCTCAACATCGATCAGTATCATGGGTCTTTGACTAAGTGGTTTCCCTTGTGTTCGACATCAGCTTACATTATCACACATTGGGATTCGTGCATCACCTTGGTTTCCATTTGACCCTATTGATGGATACCTCGCCTCTGTGTCAGCTTTCATTATTGGTTGGTTCAGAGGGTTTCTATCTTGCGTTAGCCACATCTTGTGTATGCTGGAAACGTGCTTCGGTCAGGTTACTACATTTTTTTCGTCTGATTCCTTCCACATTATTGGCCTATGGGTTACACTCACACTAAATTGATGAAGGATGCCTTAATGACTTCCTTCTAGCGGATCTTTCCCTATCGACTTCGACTCATTACTCTGGGGCAAAGATCTAGAGTCCATTTGGCAGTACCTTGGGGTTTGCAGTCATTAGCGGCAGATCCTTTGCTATCAACAGTGGGAAACCATCATTTTCTCATGATTGATAGATTCTTACAGGTGTTTGACTTCAGCTCATCTATTCACACTTGTTATATTGTACTGGGTACCTTGACGCTCATTATCATTATCAGTGAGTAGTCTCGCATTTGTTAACGGTATACATCAATGATCGGTAATAAAATGATTTCTCACATGGTCGACTTCAGATCATTTATTCCCATGCTATAGAAATGTACCATGGTGGTCGGTGAAGACCTCAGATTGTATTAGCATTCACTGGTTCACTTGACAGTTGCTCCTGTTGCTGCTAGTTGATACCACTCCACCTTATATGTTGCAGTCATTCATGGCGACATTTTATATGTTGGCACCTGAGTTTGCGGTGTAGTACCATCTTATTCCATCATGTTCATTTGGTACTTTCTGGGATCAGTCTTTGATATCAGCGATTCACTTCATCCTTCAACATCGTTGACATTCTTATATGTGACATTAAGACATGTACTTGTTCGATCATGATCAGATGATCCATTATGTATTTTCCAGTTTTTTATACGTGTATACTTAGTGGATCTGCTTGTACTTGATATGTGGACATGTTTTACTTTCTTTGAGCATGGGTATGCCCGCCTCAGACAGTGTTTCTTTCTGATCCCCTTTTGTGGCTTGGCAGGCTGAACTCTGGTGAAGTCCTTCTCAGTTTTTGATAGATTTCCTTTCCATATACTTGCTTAATACATTTCGGCCATCATGTACCCCTTTTGACCTCATATATTAGGGGGCATCTGTTATAGATCCAAATCTCACTCTTGAGGTTTGTGATGCTGCACTTATGGCCTAGGGCAACCTCCTTCCAGACCTGGTCCAAAACTAAAAAAATAGTGTTTTACTCCCTATATGCGACATTTCCCCAAGCTAAACGCGTGTGTACGTGGGCTTGTGTATTCCCAAGCCACGTATATGTCTTAAAACACTTAAAAAAATTAAATCTTTTTAATTTCAGGCGGAGATCACGGGTTTCACCTGTTGATTACCTATTAGTGCCCATGGCCCAACTATTCCCAACGAATTCCCAACTAAAAAACTACTTTAGGAGAAGTATAAAAAGGCTTCAATGGGAAGGCCTAAGGGAGGAGAGAAGAGAGAGAAAGATCACTCTGCTGAGATTTTCCCTGACCAGGTCTGAAGATCCTTGTGCCTCCTGCACTTCCCCCATTTACAGGAAACCCTTGTTTCCTTGTGTTATGATGTCTTTCCACTACTTGAGATATCATGGAGTAAGTCATGGAAGGAGTTTGTTGAAGGCTTGAGATTAGACGAATCCGGAGGATGGTTTCGCTTGGAGCCTGCGAAAGGACGACTCAAGTGAAATTATTCCTTTCTGTACTTTAGTTATCTATAATAAAAGAAACACTTCTCTTTGTTCCTGATATAAATCTTCTTCATGTTTATGATATCCATGTTATGGTTCATATATGAATGGTTGTTCTAATTGCATAACTAACTACCTTTCAATATACTATGAAGATGGTTTCTTTATGATGTTTAGTCCATATACTGCTTTACTTTCTTAAATTGATTGTTTTGCAGGTTGAAGGAGCAAAAGGAACTCCAAGAGGGTTTGGACCCCGGTTGGAGCTTCTCAAACGAAGGACCCCCAGGTGCACCTCATTTCGTTCAATTTGTTTATATTAGCATCATGGCTGTATGGAATGTGTTTTTCTCTGCATAGATAACCTTTGATCTGCTAGGGTATTAACCCAAGACCCTAGGGGAATTTATCCCTTAACACCTGGCATCTCATAGTACTGTCCCACATCTGATCACAACTGGGTCTTTGACAGAACTGACATGCATCAGTTATCCATGAGTGAATACACAGTTATCTGAAAATAATAGTTGTCACATGCATGCAAGCATCAAAAAACTATATCTCATTAATTTAACAACTTGTTAAGTTAATCTAACTGAACTTGACTGAGTTAAACTAAGTCAATTGATCCTCTCAATATAGAACTCATCCTTAATTCCTCAATCAGTGGAGCAAATAAAGGACACATTCCCCAATTAGTGGAGAAATAATTGCATGTTCTCACAAAGACTTCAAGTTTGCTTTTCCTTAACCAATTAACTCATGGAGAATTAATTAATTAATATTCCAAACTGCTGGTAAGACCAAATTCGAATTTACTTCATATAGATAGACTAGGGACTGCTATAAATAGGAAGGGACCCAGAAATGCTATTTTTAGTAGTTTCACCTCTCACCCAAGGTGGCCAAAATGCTCATTCACCAAACTGCTATTTTTAGAAGTTCTATTTTTTGTAGTTCTATTTTTAGCACTTCCTAAATTTAGCATTTCTTGTTGCACACTTTTCAGCACTCCCTCCCGACAAGAAAGGCTTCCTCTCTAACCCAATCCTGTAACTCTGGAATTTTTTACATGCAACACATCTACCAAGTGCAGTTGCTCCAGCAACACTCGAAACAAAAAAAACTTCCAATTGACCACTTTGTTGGGCTAGAAACATATTCTGATGCTGAAGCTCTACCTGCTGCTAACAAGTGCTCCCTCTCTAACCTCTGCGCTACTACAACATCTCCATGTATCTCGCACCATTGCACCCTTCTCTATGCTACCCTGCACTGTGCAACACAGTTGTGCCTCTCATATTACTACAGCCTACATGCTCTGCACTGTCCTTGGATTCCCTGCCATGTAGCTCTCTTTGCTGCTCAATCCGCATCTGTCTCTACCCAATCAATTAGTTCCTGCTGCTCCACATTGGGGCTCCCGTAGCAAACTCTCATCCAAGAGGTTAGGTACCTCAAGGATCTTGCCCCTCCTCCTTGGGATGATCACTCTATATTGCCCCATCTCCTACCTGGAGGTATGGCTACATGTGATACCTTTGCCCACCTGGCTTAAAGTTTCCCCTTACTGGAGGTCTCTGCATGAGTAGATGTCTCTACTCGATCTCCTCTCAGCTTCTCCTATTGTGGCTACTTCACAACCTCCTGAAGCTACTACACCAATCGTGGTTCCTCCATAATCATCTGAGACTTCTTCTAGCACTGCATGTTGAGAGGCAATATACCCTCCCTCTCAACCACCAAGTCTCCATCAGTTTCCTTGCTGCTCAAAGCTTTGCATGCATCTTGAACACCAAGAGCATACAGGTTCTTGACTTGTGAACCGATCTGCTTCACTTGTCTAGTGATGATGTGTCTAAGGAAAAGCTTTCCCTTATTGAAGACTACATCATATCATCTGTCTTCAAACATCGTGATCGACACCAAGTTTCTCTTCAGTCTTGGTACATACTTGACATTGGTCAAGGTAAGGCGAGCTCCATGCTCCCTCTGAAAAATAACCATGCCTACACCTAAGACACTATACTTTTCATTATTACCTATCGCTATGAGTATCTGGAGATCTTTCTCCTCCAAAGTACTGAACAAACTCTTGTCGCCGGTCATGTGGAAAGAAGCCCCACTATCAAGAAACCAACCAATTCCCACCATGGATGAAACCATGCATGTGAAGAGTGTGAAATCCAACTCAAACTGTGAAGCAAGTGCCTCACCTTCAGATCCTTCCCTGGATCCCTTCTTGGATTTCCTTTATGGACAATTTGCAGCATAATGGCCCACCTCATGACAACGAAAGCATCACACTTTCGATTTGTCAATCTTCTTCCTACCATTGGAAGAATTGGATTCAGAAAGAGAAACCTTCTCCTTCCCCTTCTTTGCCTTACTCGCTAAGGCACAGTTCTCCTCATCTTCCATGGATGAAGAATCGTCTCTGGTGCTCTGTCTGATCTCCTCCTACATCAAATCCGACCATATTCGTTCCCAATTTGGCAGTTTCTCCCTTCCATTAACCGAGTCTTGGTAGATATGCCAACTCTTAGGAAGGCCAAGGAGTGCTAGACTCACCATATCATCATCAGCTGTCATGACCCCTACACTTGCAAGCTCATCCCTACATGTGATGAGCTTGGTCAGATACATATTGATCGTCTCATCCTTTTCACACTTGATCTTTTGAAGTTTGTCCTTTAGTGCCAGCTTCCTCTGATCACTACTATTCTAATATAAATATTTCAATGTTTCCCACATTGCAAATGGAGTCTCCTTCCCATGGAGGCTCGAGGCAATGTGATCTCACACTCCCTCCAAGAGAATTCTCCTAGCTCTAGCCACACACTTCTTCCATTCCACCAGTTGAGTAGCATCAGTAGGCTTAGGGACTTCTTGATTAATGAAGTACTTAAGGACGTTATCTTCAAATACTGCCTCCATGTGATCCTTCCAAGCTATATAGTTTGAGCTTCCATCAAGGGCATACTCAAGCCTCAAACCATAGAATGCCATCGGTGAAATAGATGTGATAAGTACTTGAGATCTATATATCGAATAATAAACTTTGAACTCCTTGTATACTATTCTTCCTTGATCACTGTGCTCTAATACCATGTAGAATTTTCTCTACAAATCATCTAGCTCACTGATATCATGTAGAAATTTCAGCTGCAGATCAAACTGATATATGCAATGTACTAAAGCATAATATTAGATCTACATCTACCATAAACTTTGCGGAAGCTAATAAACCATGAGCAACATCAAGCATGAACACATATAACTGACAAGAAAGAATCAATGACACATAACACAGAATATATCACTGGGGAAAGCACTAGCATAAAACCCCAACACTGTATTATAAATCAAGTGGAAATCCTCATGTTTATGGGAAAACTAGTGTCTTGTCGAATGACTAGCCCTCTAGGTTTGTCAGCTACCCTAGAAACAACAGTTTAAAGCAATCCAATGATTTCTTATATGTGTAGCACATAAGAGAAAGATAATGGAACCAACTTGGAACTTCCGCTTAATCCCTTGCTTGATCTCTCTCCCCTTTAACAGAGATTGCAACTCCTCCCCATACTTAACACACTTGGAGAGTACCTGCATAAGTACAACATCAAAGAATGGTTAAAGCATCATGATCTATTACAACACAAACATTACAGAATCAGATATATAATGAACAAATGATAACATTCACAAATGATAACATTCATAATTGCATAATCATATGGAACAAAACTTGAAGAACTTTATTAATAGAAGGGAGAATTACAACCCAGTTGTCTGATCCAGCATCATCCTCCCATCTTCAATCTCTCTTCACCTCATGAAATAGCAAGGTCACACCAAAAATACAATGCTCTTTCCTCAATTACAAACTATTAGCACTTCCTTTCAATTCACAACATTCCAGCCTCTAGATCTCTTAGATGAGGGATCCATTTATATATGTGTGCAAGGGTATGAGTCATCCATGGGGTTTGATTAGTGTCATTCCACTTGTTATAGTTGATTCCATAAAAGAAGGGATTGGAGATTTCTTAGATCCCTTACTCATCCTTGCGCGAATTTAGAGAGGCAAGTGGCATATGAGAAGTTTCTAGAAGATTCCATGAGCAACCACCTAGCAAACTGTCTCAGACATTTGTCCATCCTCATCCATTACACCCTATAGAAGGCCTAATCAGTATGCATCACACCCTACAATGTACCACTCAATATGCATTGCACTTTTCCAGTGGAGCAGTCAGTATGGTTCAATTTAGGCAATTTTTGGATGGTTTCTCAGATGGAACTTTTGGGGAATGATGTATTCAGATGAGTAAGTTATTTTAGGGCATGAAACAACTCTTTTAGGGGTTGATGAGCCCTAGTTTATCGACATATAAGTTTGGGGTTGATGTGCCCAAATATGTCTATAATAGTTGCCCCCTAAAGCATGAAGTCGGAAATATTGATGTTAGGTGAAATGCTTTATCATGAGGATCCGGAGTTTCGAACTGGAAGGTGACCTGCATAAGTTACGATACAATACATCATCATAACATAAATTTCATGATGTAGCTAAGGGAGGCATTTCCATGCTCAACTTTATAAATTCATTTCATGTACATAGATTAGATAGTCATCTGCAGATACACACTGGTGATTCTTTAGATATAGAGTCATCATCCATGGTTAGGATGACCATCTGTGCAAAGCCTTTGTAGATTTGATGTTTTTATATCCTTGAATATATCGCAGCCTGAAATAGATGAAACTAGATACGGGGTCTTCAAACTCGTTCAATCTTTGCCCGATGTACAAGTTAATCCATGTGAAGAGATGTTCTGAAGTCGAACATGGAAAGACATCACCTGATTACCAGCCAATGATGTAAGTTGTTAACAGATGCGAGAGGAATCACCGAATATGATAATGACCCTCAAGGTACTATAGTACAATTCACGTGGTGTGAATATATGATCCGATGTTGAACACTACGCAAAATCTTTCGGTCGAAGGCCATTGATGTCAACCTGTCGTCGGAAGTGAGAAACTTGCCATTGATGTATGCAAGCTTCAAAGTAATGAAAGAGTTGTTTCTAAGTCAACTTCTTGGATAATCAGCTAGTGTCGACAAGAAGCGACTCGTCATAGGAGGGCCTTGATGTATCCCACATCTATGACATGAAATGAAGCAAATGATTTCTGGAGGTGAAACTGGACTGAGACATTCACTGGATGTTGGTTTCTCAACCGAATGACTTCTCTTGAACATGTTGGTGACACTGAGATGAATTGGTAGCGTTAACCCCAAAATATGGATGGTATGAAAGACCAATGGTGAGATGACCGGTGAATGGAATAACCCAACCCAACTCAATAGTGGTGATGAAGTGAAAGTGTCATGTTCAAGAGCAACCTGCTACAATAAAATTCTTCAAGTTTCTTCCCTTTTTCCCCAGTCATTGCTGAATAGTACCTCTTTATTCTTGTCAAGATTGAGGAGGATAACATATGCTTGTTCTATAATTTTCCCTTTGGGCAAACTTGTCGCTATTTGATGTTTTAACGATTCTAGCGACAATGAAACTCGGTCTCATCTAGAATGGACAAGTTTGTTGCTATTGTTTTAACGAGTTTAACGACAAGGATAAATTGGTCCTTTTCATGTTTAGAGAGTTTGAAAAGGGATGAAAAGAAAACTCCATAAGTTCTTTTTCATAAAATAATCCCTCAGGTTCGAAAAAGGATAAAACGATACGGGAGCGATGACTTTTCCAATCACTTTAACGAGCTGAAAAAGACAAGGGCTCGACTTTTTCGTAAGATAATCCCTCGGGTCCAAAAAAGTATAAAATAATACAAAATGGATGACTTTTCCAATTACTTTAACGAGATGAAAAAGACAAGCGCTCGACTTTTCCGTATGATAATCCCTCGGGTTCGAAAAAGTATAAAATCATGCAGGACAGATGACTTTTCCAATCACTTTAACAAGTTGAAAAAGACAAGCGCTCGACAATATTTTCATATTTAACAAGTCTGAAAAGGGTTTAAAGAGGAATCTATTTTGAGGAACGAGTGGTGTCTAGGGTAGCAACTGGTTCTGGTGATGTTGGAACTTCTCAAAACATATTGTGAAGAGGCTGGCTATTAAGATCACTCATCGCAACTGTTCCTCAAAAAGGGTAAAACAACCAAGTGGAAGCATATGATCGGCCAAAGGGATGGTGGTGATGGGATGTACACAAACAAGGTTCGAAAGGCTAATAGAATGGAAATCACAGAGGTTAATTACTTGTAAATGGGTTCATTTTATACAAGCTTGAACCATGGGGAACTATGCTTGGATTTAGTTTCATTTTTACACAAGCTCAAAATGACAAAACTATGCTTGAATTCGATTTCATTTTTACACAAGCTCAAAATGAATAAACTATGCTTGAATTGGTTTGCATGCCCCCAACATGATGAAAAGGGGAGTCTCCTATAACCAAATAGAAGTCACTGCGGTGAACCAGGATAGTTTCATCCAGAATAGACAAAACACCTCTTTTGCTTTGTCCAGAATAGAAAAAGGTGAATGGTGTGTCAGACCAATCACATAACCCATAGGGAAACTTATCTTTACAACTAGGTGCATGCTCCCCAAGCTTCATTACATTCGCCAGACTACTCATGGCTATTAGGTGGATGGAATCAAGGTTCAAGTGATACCGTTGATGTGTAAACTTGAACGGTATCATTTTCACTCTCTTCGGGAAATGTACGATTAACTGAAGTGACATTGGGTCAGCTGTTGCCTTGACATGTTGAATTTGGTTGGGCATTTACTCATAAGATTCACTTTCAGAGAGAGTGGTTTCGACTAACGATTGATTTAAGTCAGTCAGTTTTTCAACTAATGAAGGACTTAGGGAGAGTTTCTTGTAACCAGATGGGAGTCGCTGCGGTGAAGTAGGATGGTTGTCCAACACTCTTTTGGCTTCATCCTAAAAGGGACAAAGGTGAAGGGAATGGTTACCTTCACATAACCTACATGGAAACTTAACCTTTCTCCTGTGTCCATGAGCTTTACTATCACTAGTTGAAGGTGTGTTACCAACATGATCTCCAGAAGTCGATGATACGGGATGGTGTGAACAGGGAGACCATTCTTTCAAGATCCGACGAAAGCAAGGACAATCTCAATGAAAATGGTCTCCTGTACAAATTATGCATCGAAATTTGGGTTTGGGAAGTTTAATGGATGGATTTTCATTAGATGATGCATTCAAAGCAATGGTTGCTTGGTTGACCCCTTACTGAATTAGCTTCTTCTTCTTCTCCTTCCCTTTCTTCTTCTTCTCAGCCACCAGGTTACTAGTATCACTACTTTTACCAAGTGAAGAGGAAGAAGGGGAGGGAGAAACAAACGAGGAAGAAGGTGAAGGGTCAACTTCAGGATCAACTGGAGGCTGATTTGATTGCGAAGAAATCACGACATTTTGAACCACAGAGGTTGAAAACATCCATACTGGTAGGCCAATGGTAATTCCTGGAAGGGACAATGTGGCCATATAAGGAGCACCAATATTTCCCAAAGAAGGAAAAGGACTAGGATTCCCCTTAAAAGGGATTCCTTGATCAATGGACTTTGGATTCGTCACCATATGTCTCAACCTAAGATCAACTAAGGAACAGAGATGTTATTCGCAGTTAATTAATTTTAATGACACTTGGACACAACTTTCTTTTTCAGTTTTAAGAGTCGAGAAAAAGCTAAATATGACTCTAGTCTCCTTCGATTTTTAATGAGCTTGAAAGGACAAGTGCTCAGATGGACCTTTTCTTTTAAAGAGTCGAAAAGGAATGAAAGTGACTACTCTAGAAAATCTAGATAGAGGGATTACCAAACCAATCGCAAAATTGCAATATACACATTGGTGATAAATTAAAGAGAAATTACCAAGGACTTACGTACGACAGTCAATATTCCCGAATGCTGTGTTCAGTGCATTGCGATCAATAAGGCGGCAAACTCAGCTCCTATGGATAAAGGATATAAGCCTATTGTGGTCTCCCAATATATACACGACGGTACAGGGAGCACAAGTCCGTGCTAGTACTTGTCATATCAAAGAGGAGGAATGACACAACCTTCAATGAAAACGATAGCCACTAGTTTTAACGATGCCGGAACACGTCTCTAGCCTAGACCTCTAGATATGTTGCGTTAAGTTCCAAAGCATTGTTAGGTTCATTGAAATTTATTTTAGAGTTGATCTTGTTTAGAGTTTGCCTTTCAATGGTTCACTGAAAGATGATTATTTGAAATTCCTAAAATGCAATCTACAATGAAAATCCTAGCTACTAGGGAAAGAAGATTACAATTACTTCAAACAAAGAGAAAAGAGCACACAATAGTGCATTTCTCTAAATCATTTTTTCACACACAAATATAAAAAATTCTAAATGAAAATTCATGTATTTGTTTTCGTTCTCCTTAATGTGAAAAATGCCAAAAAGGAAAACTAAATGCAGCAGAGATCTGAAATATTTTATTCAAAATGACATTTTTGACAATTTCTTCTTCAAAATAGAAAGGAAGACTCAACGACACTTTTCAATTTTGAATAAAAAATTCTTTCAACACTTCGAATATAAAGAAATCAATCTAAATACATGAATAAAAGTTCAATCAATTATCCAGGAAAGGAAGAATTCACGACCCTTCTCTTTTCGACACAAAAAGACAATTACGACACTTTTTGTACCAAAGCGACAAATCGATTTAAACAACTTTTCAACAAAGGATTGTAAATGATGAATAAATACACAAAAACATTCACTAATCCTAATCTAATTGAGGCTGATCTATGTGATGCAAGTAAGCTACAGTAAAGAGGCACTGTTCATTTGTAGCAAAACAACTAAACAAAACTGAAAACAATGTCAAAAACCCTCAATTTCTAGAATGGAAAAAGAGTTCAGTCAGTCATCACACTTGGGCTTCACAGAAACAGAGATGCATCGCACTTACTACACTCAGGAGGTGCGATGCATATTGGGTTACAGTGAAAGACAATGTGATGGTCCAGGGAGCGCAACTGAAATGGGTTTTGGCTCAGATGTGCAACTGTTTTCAATGAGTTAAGCTGAGTTTTAATGAACAGTAAAGAGCAAAGTATGAAGGAGTGCCTTGAGAGGTTACTGAGTTACAAAAAGGGAATCTAGATGTACTTGCAAGTCAAATGTTTAATTCATAAACTAAACCAAAGATTAACTAAAGCAGCATTCATCTACTATGCAATTGCAGAGCAAGAGCAGTTCGAAGGCTACCTGGCTGACTTCAGGCTCTATCTATAGTTTATAAAACAAACAATAACAACAAACAAACATCTGTTCTTCCCCAACAGAGTTGCCAATTTGTTTCAGGGAAAACTAGTGTCTTGTCGAATGACTAGCCCTCTAGGTTTGGCAGCTACCCTAGAAACAACAGTTTAAAGCAATCCAATGATTTCTTCTATGTGTAACAGATAAGAGAGAGATAATGGAACCAACCTAGAACTTCTACTTAATCCCTTGCTTGATCTCTCCCCCCTTTGATAGAGCTTGCAACTCCTCCCCGTACTTAACACGCTTAGAGAGTACCTGCACAAGCACAACAACAAAGAACCGTCAAAGCATCGTGATCTATTACAACAAAAACATTACATAATCAGATATATAATGAACAAATTATAGCATTCACAAATGATAACATTCACAATTGCACAATCATATGGAAGAAAACTTGAAGAACTTTATTAATAGAAGGGAGAATTACAACCCAGTTGTCTGATGCAACATCATCCTCCCAGCTTCAATCCCTCTTCACCTCATGAAATAGCAAGGTCACACCAACAATATAATGGTCTTTCCTAAATTAAAAACTATCAACACTTCCTTACAATTCACAACATTCTATCCTTTAGATCTTGTTAACGCTCAAATCCGCCTTAGGCTGAAATAAGGCAAGACTCAAGGCCACATCAAACCACGCTCAGCCTCGTAGCAAGCCCTACGAGGACATGAGAGGGCTCTCTCCGGGTCAAACTCGGAAAAAGGTAATCGAAAAGGCTCGAGATGACCGAATTCATGACTAATTTTGGACTAGGTATTGAGTACAAAGAGTTTAGAATTGATTTTTTATGATTTTGTTGAAATCAAGGGAAAGGCAATTTTGGGTGCGGGGATGAGGCACAATTTTTGCAGAGGTCCACTTGGGGAAAGATAGGCAATTGTTTTGATGCCTTAAAGCAAGTTGAGTGGATAGATCAGACCGGTGGAGGCTAAGGAGAGCAAGGGGTCTCAAGGATTCTCCTTAAACTGAAGAAAACATAGAATATTAAACAAATTTAAAGGCAGAGCATAACAGTTTCATGGATTCTACCTTAACACTTCATTTGCTTAATAAGAGAAGATTCAATAGAGATAATGATGCACATACATAAATTACAAGAACTAAAAGAAACACACCATCAAGACATAAAGCCACATGGATCCCAAGTAGTGCTGCAAAACCCTGGTCTTCCTTTGCCAAAAATACTGGTAAAATATGTACAATATAGTCTCAAAACTATCCCAAGAGTCCAACCTCTGCTACTGAATGAAAAATTACATATATAGACCAAGCCAAACTATTCCATAACCTCTAGGGGTCGAGCTCCTCCTTCTAGGAGCTGTTTCAACCAATTCTGAACTGAGCACTACAAACTAGGCAATCAAAACAACTTGCCTCTATAAGCTTGGAAACCAATTCATTCATTAATTTTTTGCCATTTTATGAATGAATCTTCTAGAATAGGTAAAAAAGTGTCATGTCAACATGAAATTACATCAATTACATCAAAGAGGATGAAAAATCCCACCAAAAAGTCAAAACTGGTCAATGTTGAGTTTTCCTGGGCTGAAGATGCAAAACTGGCCAATTTTCCCAACGCGTAGCGCGCCATTTCTCTACGCGTAGCGCACCTTTCAGGCCACTTTTGAGGCACTTCCGAGCATCCAAATGAGGCACAAGTGGGCTTGTTGGAAAGTTCTGGATGTCTACTCTCCCGCCCAAGTAGAATTTTGAAATTTGGTGGCCATTTTCCCCTCCAAAATTGCAATCTCTCAAGATTGCTTTCTGTGTGTCCAAAAAGTGACAAAAGGTCATTTTTTGCTTGTTCTTTGACCTTTTGGGGGCTCAAATCTCCATGAAACTTCTTGGTAGTGGCTGAGAAAGTGTATTTTTCCATGAAAAATCTGAAAATGCTGAGTTTTCGTGAAATGAACCTCCCCAACTTAAGGGTACCGCGCGGCGCACTACGCGTTGAGGGCAAAAACCTGTTTTTGGCACAAAAAATTCAAAATTGACCAAAATTGCTCCAAATTTCTTGAATTTTGTGCTGGAGGTGTATCATTGAGCACCATGCTCCCTCAAGGTGGCTTCAGCCAAAATTTGAAGTGGATCGGGCCTTTTCCTCCGTTTTAGTGCCTTCGCCAATCGTCTCTTGAGTACCTTCATTTTTGCTTTGCACACATGCATGCGGGCCCAATAATGATTTTTCATGTGGCGGAGCATATCTTTGTCCCTGTTTGCCTTGGCTATCAACTTTTCTAAATGATTATTCACTCGAATGAGCATAGATTCCTGATTGATAGGTGTCAAATCACCGGGTCTCCTACGGGCCAATTCCCGGTCTTCACGAATCTTCCGCTACTCATAAAGCTCATGCTCATCTTCCACCTGTTTGTTGCGCTACTCTAAGTAGTTAATCACCCATGTTTCCATCTGCAATTTCTTGTGCAGCGACTCATTCTTGGCCCTTTTCTCTTGGATGATCTCCTTGAGCTCTGAGGCAGGAGAGCTAGCATCAATATCAATGACATCTGTGTCCTGACCTCTTGAAGGACCCTCATCAATCATGGGCCTCTTGCTCCTGTCCTGGACCTGTACCTATGCTGAAGAAGATGGCGAGACCCCTTCCACATGATGTGGAGATAATACTCGTTGTGCCGATGAAGTCAACGAGACCCCTTCCACCTCGGGTGGAGATAGTACTCGTCGTGCAGTTGCAAATAAGGCTCTGGGGCCTTTCTGATATGTTACATAAGCTGGAGCATCAACATGCTCGGTCTCATGAATGTCAAACTGCTGTGAAGGCCCTCCCTCATCATGGACAATCTCAGGAGGTGGGTGTGGCACCGTGAAGAAGTTGTGAGAAATGAAATCCTCCCATGGAATACCCTGCTGTGCCAACTGATGCATCACTATGATCTTGATCAGTGCATAATGATATATACTTTTGAGTTGCTGTGCGGGGTTCTTCCTTTGCACTACGGGCACCATCTTTTCTATATTCCGGCACATGAAAAATGGATTGTTCATTATTCGTACCCATGTAAAATGCATCAACAAACGGATATGGTACGAATATAAACGTGAAAATCTGCCCTCACAAGTAAAATAGTGCATAATAAGCCTCATCAAGGGTGCATACTCCTCCCATAGGAATCTGCAAGGAAAAACAGCAGTAAGGTGCCTCATGCATCTGGGTTTGATGTATGGTTGATAATGAAATTTGTCTAGTAGCTTGCGCTTGGTCCACTCTTCCCCAGCATTTGGTATCCTGGTGGCTTGAGCAACAACCTCGGGTGATAGTGTGAAGTCCACTCCTACAAGGTTCACATGACCATTGTGCAAATGTAGGACAAACAAACGAACTAATTCTCTGTGATGTTGAATTTGTGAGATCCTCTCACAATACTCAAAACATGATTGGGACCGAAAACAGGACATTGCAAGTGGACAGGCTTGCAATTGAGTCAAAGAGGTGGGCTCCTCCCTGACATGCCGACCACCTTTACCACCCTTGTGATGCCTCCAAGGCACTTCTACCTCCGGTGTTGAATCACTGTCATAACTCTGCTCATAATCTGATTCGGTTTCTGACATGGTTTTGAAGACAAGATGGCTGAAATGTATATGCTGACTGTGCACACAATTGATTGCTGTTTGACTTTTTCAAATGCTGTTACCAAGGGGACATAAATACAAGGGAATTGTTAGGGAAAGGGAAACATGAGGGAATTAGGGGCAATGAAAATAACGAGGAATTTATGGAAGATAAAGGACATAGGAAATTATGATATTATAGGGTTTTGGGGTGAAGTAGGTTTTGGGATTTTGTGAAGGGATATTATGGAATTTTATGGGAAATTTGAAAAGAAATGCTGATGAATATGGGGGGAAAAGGAGGATCAAAATGGGAAAACCTTGGGCAGCATATCACTTTGAAACCCTAGCAAACTTGGTCTTTCAATTTACACACCAACTTAGGGTTTTTTGCTTTCAATTTTCATGGCATATTTTTCATATTTATTTCACATTCATCTTGCAAAAAACAAAACCAGCCATGGAAAACGAGCTTACTTGTATTTTGCTTGAGCTAAGATAGGATTTGTGTGCTTGTTGGCAAGTTACAGGGCGAAAAACCCAATGCGTAGTGCGCCTTGCCCAACGCGTAGTGCCCCTTCAACGCGTAGTGACCTTGTAAAATTACACTGACAAAGATTCCCTAACGCATAGCACGCCCCCAACGCGTAGCGCGCCCTTCCTGACGCGTAGCGCGCAGTTTCAATGCGTAGCGCACCCTCAGCTACATAGTGCATTTTGCAGGAGGCGTTTGGAGGTTTTCCTGGTGTCAAAATTGGGTGCAGGATAGCTTGTTGGAAAGGTCTTTGAGTCTACTTTCTAACCCAACTATATTTTTTCACTTTGGAGTTCATTTTCCTTGTCAAAAATCAAATCGTCCAAGACTGGTCAAAATGTGCCAAATGAGGCTGCCTCAAGGCAGAGTGCTGTTGCAGTCAACTTTTGAATGCCTTCCTGAACTCCAAATTGAGCTCATGATAGCTCATTGGAAATATATTTTTGTCTAGTTATCCTTTGACTCATCAAAAAATTCATTTGGCCAACCAAGCTAGGAGAAAACTTGATTTTCCCAAAGTCACTTTAGAGGTGCATCAATTCTCCCAAGGCAACGGTAGTTTTGACATTTCTCTAAAACCATGATACATGTGTAAAAATTGAAGGAGGTTTTTCTTCTTTGGCATGTTGTGGACACAAAACTCAGGTCCAAGCTCCTATTTCCTTCCCCATGCAAGGAATACTTACTAGAAATATCCTGACATCTGGTATTACACTATCCCACATCTGATCTCAACTAGGTCTCTGACAGAACTGACATGCATCAGTTATCCATGAGTGAATACACAGTTATCTGAAAATAATATTTGTCACATGCATGAAAGCATCAGCAAACTATAT
This sequence comes from Pinus taeda, assembly GCA_000404065.3. NCBI lineage: Eukaryota > Viridiplantae > Streptophyta > Pinopsida > Pinales > Pinaceae > Pinus > Pinus taeda. The sequence goes on from APFE030041996.1 coordinate 242,691, forward strand.
CTCATTAATTTATCAACTTGTTAAATTAATCTAACTGAACTTGACTAAGTTAAACTAAGTCAACTAATCCTCTCAATATAGAACTCATCCTTAATTCCTCAATTAGTGGAGAAATAATTGCATGTTCTCACAAAGACTTCAAGTTTGCTTTTCCTTAACTAATTAACTCATGGATAATTAATTAATTAATATTCCAAACTACTGGTAAGACCAAATTCAGATTTACTTCGTATAGATAGACTAGGGACTGCTATAAATAGGAAGGGACCCGGAAAAGCTATTTTTAGAAGATGCTATTTTTAGCAGTTTCACCTCTCACCCAAGGTGGCCAAAATGCTCATTGGCCAAACTGCTATTTTTAGAAGTGCTATTTTTTGCAGTTCTATTTTTAGCACTTCCTAAATTTAGCATTTCTTGTTGCACACTTTTCGACAATAAACTACCTACATACGAATTCTAAAACCAGATAATAAAAAATGGCGAGAGCATAACACATAAAATGATATACACAGAGATTTTCCCCTGGCTCCAAAAATTGGGATGAATAGATTAATTTTTAATTATGTTCCTTTCAATGTTACAATACATATATATACATGCGGAAGCATCCATAAACTCCAATCCATTAACCCTATATTAGAACATAACTGTAGTTCCCTTGATCGGATCTACAAAATACCATGGACCAAAAACCTTCGTGCCCAAAACGATGTGTGAAATCCATGCACAAAACCATAGATAGGGTCCAAAAAGCATTCCCCGAGGTGCTGCCCTGAGCCTGTAGAGGGGGGCTACTGCCCCCCTCAAACCCCCCGACAAGTTGGGTATCACCCCCCCACTCCGAATTGGCACAAAGAATATAACACAACCCAACAGACAGTGCCTTGCTAACAAGGTGTGGAGGACCTGTAGACCAGTAGCCTTTCCTTCTATTGGGCATGGAGTTATTTAAAAAAAATATAATTCTGCAAAAAGGACTTTGTGATAATAAATTGAAATACTCAAATAAAAATTTCAACACACACCAGATATTTACAATGAGCAAGAGACAAATATCTCTAATTTTGAAAATACAACTTTAGGAACTGACCATTTACAAGCAATTCCAGTAGTTCACTATCCAAGTTTTCAAGCATGTAAGTGTTGTTTCCCCTCTCTTCTGCAATCTTGAAGGGGCCCAACCATAGTGGATCAAAATTCCCATGCTTGCCTTTGTCTTCTCACCTGACATCCCACATGATCTGAGCACTAAATCTCCTTACTAAAGAGGTATGTCCTTAGCCTTCTTATCAAACATAGATTTTATCCTTTGTTGATAGTTTGATAGTTTGGTCCCCACCTGATCTCTATTCTTGTGAAGCTCCATCAGATGATTTATTCTTCTAGTCAAGGCGCTAGGCTCTTCCTCAGATTCTTGCAACAACTTGGCTACTGCCAATGCTAATTTGATAGGGAATACAACAACCTTGCCATACACCAGCTCAAAAGGACATTTCCCAGTGGATCTTTTGGGTGTTACACAGTTAGCCCATAGAGAAAACTTTAGTTGAGAGTCCAAGTTCCTTTGATTTTCAGTGATGGTTGTCTTTAAAACTCTCACCACAATTTTATTGGAAGACTCAACCAAGCCATTCCCTTGAGGGTAGTATGTAGTGGAGTGTCCAATAATGATGTTGAATTTGTAGCAGAAGTTGGTGAACTTTCCATATTTGAATACGTGTGCATTATTAGTGATGATTTTAGAAGGAAACTCAAAGTGGGATTGTGTGTTCTCCTCCATCAATTTTATCACCACTGAATCAATAGCATTCCTAGCTAGGATAACCTCTACCCACTTGGTGAGATAGTTAGTGGCAGTTAAAATCCACCTTGTTGGCCGATAGAAGGTGGGTTGATTTATCCAATGAAGTCCAATCCCCAATGTATAAAGGGTTCCTCTACATGCACATGAATCAGGGGGAGAGGAGAAAAATTCTATCTTTTAGCAAACAAGTGGAATTTTTGGCATGATCTAACTTGAGAATAAACATCTCCAAACATCGTGGGCCAGTAAAATCCTACCTTGGGTATTTTTTGTCTTGTTTCCTTCCAATTGTAGTGTCCTCCATAGACTCTCCCATGGAAATCCTCAATCACTTCATGTGTTTCTCCCTTAACCAAACATAACATTAATACCCCCATCAGGTCCTTATAGTAGAGCAGTCCATTGGATATAATGTATTTATGTGCCTACAATCTCAGACTTTGGTACTTTTATCTATCCAGTCCCAACAGACATCTTAGAAACAAGAGCTAATGAAAAATGTTCTTATACCTGGGTGATCCCTCATACTCGGCATAGATCTTCTATTTAGCTGTTTTAATTCTGCTTTGTTCATCCTTTGGGCTGCCTTCCTCTATGATAAGGCTTATTCCTAGAGATTGGCAGTTGGATTTGTACAAAATCTTGGCCAATGATTGGCCTTTGATGAGCTTGGTAGGCTTGATTTCCAGCTCATATCCCTGTATTTTAGCTATCCATCTACCCCTCTTCCCTTTGCTGTCTCCCTGCACCAGAATGTCTTTGACTGCAGTCGTTGGGACAAGCACTGTGATTTTGGATTGCAACACATACATATGAAACGACTTCAACGCATTGACCAGTGCATAAGCTTATTTCTCCAACATATCATACTTCAACTCAGTGTCCCTTAGGACTTGGCTAAAAAAGGCAATGTGTTGCTGGTAACCTTCTTGATTTTTCTATAACAACACAACAACAATGGTGTGTGGAGAGGAAAAAGAAAAGACACAGAAGGGCACTGAATAATTGGGGCTGCCTAGCACTGGGGCCTTAGCCAAATATTCTTTGATCCTAGTGAAAGAATCACGAGTGAATGAGCTCCACTTAACTTTGTTCTTCTTCTTGAGCATATCTGTGATACATTTAACTATCTCAACATAGTTGGGTATGAATTGCCTTAAGAAATGTATCCTCCCCAAAAAGGCTTGGAATTATTTCTTGTTTCTGGGCAAGGGAGTGAAGCTGATGGCTTTTACTCGTTCCGGATTAAGCTTCACCCCTTCTCTCACTACTATGTGACCAAGCAACATCTCCTCATTCAGGGTGAACTGATATTTCTCCGGATTCAGAGAGAGGCCATACCTTCTGCACTTCTCGAAAGCAAGCTTTAAATGGAGGATATGATCTTCATCAGTCTTAGAAAAGACAGTGATGTTGTCCAAGTAAACTACCACAAATTTATCTTCCTTGCCCACGAAATATATGTCCATAGCTCTATGGAATATGGCTCCTACATTTATCAACCCAAATGGCATGTAGTCATACATGAAGGTCCCCCACGGGGTGGTGAAAGCAGCCTTTTTCTTGGCCTTAGGGTGGACCTCCACTTGGTTATATCCCAAGAATCCATCTATCATGGAAATTATGGATGCACCCACTACCTTCTGCAATATATTATCCATCTTGGGCAGAGGCTAGTTGTCTTTTAGGGACACCCTGTTCAAATTTCAGAAGTCCACACACAACCTTATCTCTCTGTTCTTCTTCCGAACAAGGACCAAATTAGCCACCCACTCAGAGTATCTTAGAGGGACTATGATCTTGGCTTGCAACAACTTCCTTACCTCATTTTGAATGGAGGGGAGTAAGAGTGTGTTTATTTGTCTGGTTTTCTGTTTACATGGCTTTATCCCACTCTTCAAAGGAATCTTATGTTGAATAATAATTGTGTTAACCGATTTCAAATCATCATAAGAGCAAGCAAATAAATCTTTGTAAGTTTGGAATAGATGTAAATACCTTTGTTTGTATTGTGGGGGGGCTCCTTTGGACAACCTGAGCATCTTGGGTTCCTCCTCTGATCTGATGTTGTAGTCTTCGTCTTGGTCATCCTTCTCTGGGGCCATTGGTTTGGACACTATGTCATCTTTATTGAAAAGTCTTTATAGTGGAATAAGTCCATGAGGGATGGTGTTCCATTTTAGTTGCAAATTTTGTTTCCTAGCCACTGTGTCTTTCCACGGGGTGGCTTCTTGTTCTGCTTCTTCTTCTTCTTGATCGATGGTGGAGTGGGAAAACTCCCCAATGACTTCGATGAATGTTTTTTACTTTCTCATCATCTTCAAATACCTGCCAATGTTTGACATTATCAGGTATTATAAGCCTTTGCCTGACTTCTATTTCATATATGAGGAGTGGATTTTGTGGGGACCTGAAAGTGCTTGCCGCTACCACAAGAGAGTCAGCCATCCTGTTTTCTTCCCTGGGCATAAACTAGATGTTAAATGCCAAGAATAAGTTATCGATTAAGTCCCACACTTCATTTCTGTATGTTGTCATCCTCGAGTTTTTGGCTTGGCATTGGTGTTAGATCTGCTTCACGACCAGCTTAGAATCTCCATAGACTGATAGGCATTCAATGTTCATATTTCTCGTCATTTGTAACCCAAGGAGAAATTCTTCGTACACCACTACATTGTTGGTCACCTCAAATTCAAGCCTAAAAGAGAGGGGAACCATGCTACCTTTTGGATATACCAACAATATTCCAGCTCTCTTCCCATATTTTGAGTTTGCTCCAACAAAGTATAACTTCCATAGCTTGCTTTCATTTAAATGCTGGTATTTCAACTACCTTGTCAAGTGTACTGATGCTTCTTCTTAGAGGTTCTCATCTTCTTCTAAGAATACTCAGGATATGTCACTGTCTTTCCCATGCACCGGGGATTTGTCTGAGCCTTTAGCTGGGGTCACGATTTTCATAAACCGAGATTCTATGTACAACCTTCTTTTCTCACCTCCAAAAGTGGGAATGGTCCATAAGTAAGATTTATCTTGATAGAGCCATCCACCTTGGAACCCCAAGATCTGGATAAGAGCATTCCAAAGTGAGGAGGTATGTTTTCCACCACTATATCCATGACCACACTCTTCTCCAAGATCTGAGCCAAGTTTACCACTAGACCATTTATCATGCCTAAGCACTTGACTCTCTTGGAGTCAAAGGAGTACAAGTCTTTGTATGGTCTAGTGATCTCCAAACCCAGTTGTTCCATTACTGATAATGGCATGGGGTTATGTGAAGCTCCTGAATCCAACATGTAGTTATGTAGCAAAAGGTTATGGATCACCAAAGTCACATAAAAAAGTGCAGTAGAAGGATCCAACTCTTCTACATGCAGCCCAAAAACAACCAATGGCCTCTCCTCCTAGAGGTTTAAACTATCATGGGATGGTGTTCAGCCCATTGGGTGCATGAATTGAGAGACTTGAGATTTGAAATGAGGCTACTTTAAGAGTCGAGTCAGAGAAACATAAATCTTTACCTTTTCCAAATACTTCTGGAAATTGAACTTATGTGGGGCCTTTTCTCCATCTCCATGCTTTGTTCTTTCTCCCTTCCCACTGGCAGTTGTCAGCGGAACATGTGCCTCATTTTCTGTGTGTCCCTTAGGACCATTGCTTTCGTTATTGTCTGAGACTCCTGTCTTGGGTGGGTCAGGATGTAACTTACCCTTCCCTTTGTTTGGGGCTGGAGGAGCCACTTGGGGAGAATTTTCCCCTTTCTGTTTTGGTTCTCTCGTCTTCTTCTTCAAATATCTTATATTATACTTATGTTGTGGCTCTATTTGCATGAACTCTACAAACTGTCTGCAATAGTAATCCATGTCTTCTTCCTCTGCCACTTCTTCTCTGTGGTGACTAGCCTCCTGGTGACTATATTCTCATGTTCGTCTTTAGCAAAACCAACATATATATTTCCTTACATCTCCTGAGTATCCGATGATTATTCATCGAGACTATCTTCCAAGTATAAGGGATGAGGAATCTTATCAAGTTGCTCCTTTTTTTCCCTTGTAATTAGTTCCAGTGAAGGCCTTCTATATTGCTAGTTATAGCCCCGACTATTGACTTGGGCATTCTACCTGGAGAGGTTTTTTTCTCGATTTCGAGCTTCCCAACCTTTTGTGATAAACTCTTGATGAGTTTGTCTAGATATTCCCACTTTCAGTCTGATGATTGCCCAACTCGACTAGAGGAGGATGCCTCTTCTTTTCCTCTTTTGGAATCTGTAGGTTGTTGCTTTGCTCTCGACTTCCCTTCTGAGGCTAGATTGGCTTCCACATCGAGAGCATCAATCTGAAGTTGGTCGAGAGTGGTAGATTTCCTTTCTCTCAGGGTAAAACAAAAATCAAAGTCAAAGGATCCTAAGAAAGCCACACGAGCTACAGCTGGGGGAGGCTTTATGTTGATTGGTAGGTTATTGAACTGCTTATTGAATCTTTTGATAAATTCTATAGTATCCTCCTTAGGCAATTTCCTTATTGCATTAAACTCAGTAAGGAGGTACTCATGCTTCATATTTTCTCCCCATTTCTAGCTGAAAGAGTTTTCAAGTTGCTCCCATGTAGTGATGGAGGCATTAGGTGGGGATTTGAACCATTTTCTATCCTCTCCATCGAGGGATTGTACAAAAAATCTCATAACCACATCCAACTGTTTGACATTTATGTTCTCGGCAAAAGCACTGAAGGTTTCAATGTAACTTTGTGCCGTGTTATCATCTTCCCCATTAAACTTTGGTAGATTCTTTAGGTAGTCTTGAGGCATTGCATTTAAAGGCTGAGGAAGATCAAGAGGTGCATACTTGTTGAGAAAAAAGCATGGGAGAGCCATCTAGACTAGTGGAGGGAGATTCAAATTTCCTTGAGGGACTAGGGTTAAGACCAAAGGGGTTGTAGGGGAAGGAGGGTATGTTAGAGCCTTTGGAGTAAGTCCTGAATACTAAGCAGCAGTAAGTTGAGAACTGGACGAGGGAACTTCGAAGGCTAGTGAGATGGTAGCATAGTCTGGGGGAGTTTTCTCTTTCTAGAATTTCTTAAAAATCAAATTTTTAGGGTCAGATACAAATGGAGCTTTCTGCTGGGATGTATCTGAGCGAGTATGAGGCCTTTTAAAATCCAAGGTTATGAATGATAATGAGAGGGGTGTGGAGTCTCTAAGGTGAAATGAACACAATCAGAACAAACTTTGATCACCTATTCAAAGAGTTTTCAGCTTCTCATATCCTGGTCGAAAGAATCCTTCAATAAGCTCCCCGGCAACGACGCCAAAAGATGTTGTATCTCCTGGAGACAACCTTGGATTACTTCAAGACCAGTGCCTGGGAACATCTAGAATGGTGTGTCTCATATGATTTACATGAAACTAGAGATGACACTTATGATTTGTAGATACATATGAACATAGGAAATAGGTTGGTTCATTAACCCAAAGAAATGAAACATAGGTTTCTGATACTTCTTCACAAGTTTAGATCTCATAAATAAGCATAAAAATAGTGGAGGAAAAGAGCTTCAAGCTATTACAACTTAATAATCTTTTGTAGAGTGGGTGAGAGAGAATAAGAGAGGAGAGTAATTCATCACATAGAGCATATGGCTTCGAGACTTCTATATTTAACACATAGAGCTTGAGGCATTAGGGATTTCTATGCTTATTTGCGTTACAAGTAGAAATAATGACTGAAGGAGGAGTTGAAAGCAATGATTCATGTGTTGCGGATTTAAATATCTAATCTCAATAGTCCTCATAGGCATATACATAAACAATGTTCAAAAAAATGAATTGGTGAAATAGTTACAGGCATTTGCATTAACATATAGATACTAATGAATCTATGAGGGAGCTTGAAACACATCTAGCAACAATAATTACATGAATTCAGGGAAGAAGCATGGATATAAAAATGAGTTAACAAAGGGGAGCACATACTGTAATCTTTTGAAGAGGGAATCATGACTCTTTCTTTGATATTCTAAAAATATCTATATTACAAAGGATATATAGTCTGAAAATATAGCATGCAGTGCTTTCTCTAGAATTTCTAAACCTCAATTAAGTCTTGCTTTCCCCTATTTATCAGAGGGAAGCAAGGAGCTATATTACAACACAATTATGTATCTCTAGACTCTATTGTCAAGTCAACTATTGGTATCAGTCCTAAACAGCTCTGTGGCCCAAAAAAGATACTACAGAAAAATAAATTCCTCCTTGAAGGGAAGGCGTGTTACAATAACACAACTCAGTCAATAACCAGACTGACAAGTATATGCAAGTCTCTGTGCCCTGTCCTATGATCACATCAGCCTCTGGCTATAGTTTGTTCATGATATGGCCCTTTGTATATCTTGACTGACCCTGTCACTTCTGACTTTACTATTGAGTTGCCTTGCTTTGTTGAAATAGGGGTTAGGTTGTCTGTGAGTGCTTGCTATTGTAGTTCTGTGCTGTGTAGAGGGATGAGGCTCCATACTGAGCCTTTAACCTTTATGAGTCCCTCATACCTCCTCCTTGCTTTATCACGATACATTAAGGTCCCTAGCTTCTGGCTCATCTTCCCATTAAGGCTCTGTATTGTGCTTATCAGTGCATTGATGGGGTAGGTGAGAAGCATTCCACGAAATGACACAGGTGCAGGCTTTTCCTCTGAAACAAGTGAAAGAAGGAATTTTCATTTTCCCCTTAGCCCCCTTCATCATAGTCCCTTTTATATGGATTTCTTTATATAACCGAGGGTCTAGGCTAAGCGCTTAGCCCTACAGGCACGGGGGAACCTTTTCCTTTATAACATGAAATGCCATTGTTTTCCCTTTGCACCACATTGGCCAATATCCCGCACGTGAGATCCCTATACAATAAAACACATAACGTAATGCATATGGGGGGTCTGTTTCCTTATTGCAATCACATCCAGGGAGGAAACATAGTGGAAGAGAAGCTTTACATTGCGTAATCGCTAATTGCGATGAAACCACTGATGTCATCACTACCACGTGTATCCTTGTGAGTGGTGCCACGAGGCATCCAGAAATAGCCCCATAAGACCCCTAAAAATGCCAAAAATGAGTGACACATGTCCACCCACTACATCATCCTCCATACGTGCCACATCATTGGTGACATCAACTGCCATGTCAGCTTGGTGGACTGATCAAAGGCCACCAAGTGGCCCCCTGTAATAGAGAGAAAAAGGTTGGTAGGACCTTGGTTTTATAGGGCATTCCTTTGTATTTGAAAATCAACTCTCCCAGGGACTTTTAACACAGGAATCACAAATCAGAGGTTTTGGTAGGTATTTTTGAGTTGACACCCCACCGAAGTTTTGATCGCCAATCACCAATTGAGGAGAGAGAAAGGGAAGGCCTGACCCTTGGTTTTTCCATGTTTTTCTATGTTAACACTTTCGAGTCCCTCCCTGGCGATGCAACATAATATTGTAGCATCACCCCCCACATGTTTTGGAGTATGTCATAACTAATGGATTGTTGGGAATGCAATACACCGATTATGTGATAAAAGTTGTGCCTCGACCCGCTTACCACCGATATGTGATATCTGCAGTCAAAGGGTTGTTGTTCCTTCCAGCATCAGTGCTCCTAACCCGCTTAGACCCACCGACGCTAATATACGATTGCGATTGGCCCTCCGGATCTCTGACTGCGATTTTCCTCCACACTTAGTCATTTTCTGGGTTTTCTTAGCTTTTCCAACGTAGCCTTCAAAATTCCTTAACTTCTACTCCAGGAGTCGATTTTCGGACTTCCATATACCATTGGAAATATCTTTCCGAGCACTATGCAATGGAGAGTGTCTGATTTGGCTCTAATAGATTCTGTGGCCTAGGAAAGAGGCTCCAAAATTCACTGATCTTAGGCAACCTTGGCTAATTGAAACCCATAATGCAGTGAGTGACAAAAATAGCCATCTTTCTGAATTCTGTGGTGTACTCCTACATGATTTGGCCCAGATTTTGCCTGAAGTAATTCCATCGAATCCATTGGTCCTCCACATACCCAATGGGATAAGAATTTGACTTAATGAGGGCTTTGAATCTTCCCACTTAGTCATTTGAGGTTCTCCCTCCAACCTTAGGGTTTCTGTGTGGCTCTCCCACCAAGTCAGTGCACGAACCTTCAATTTTAGTCATACAAATGAGATATTCTACACTTCCCCAATATGATGGACACTAAAATAAACTTCCAATTGTTGTAACCAGTGGTTTAGCTTTAAAGCATTGATCTCACTGTGGTATGGCTTGATATCTACTTTTTCTTCCACTTTAAACAGGGATTGGTTCACGACACTCGAACTAGGTTGATCGTTTTCGGGTTCTTTCTTTGGCTAGTTATCTATGTCTTCCCGGTCTCCTGATCTCCCTTCTAATTTTTCCTTTGCATTCGAACCCCCTTCTTCTCCAAATAGCCTTGACTTATTTATTAGGGCCACCATGATGAGGTTGATATTGCTGTTTATATCCATGATTTGTTCTTTGAGCTACGCAAACCTCACCTCTGTAGGATCACGAGATTTGTTTACAGATTCGTCTCCCATGATTAGGGTTTTATGATTTTAGGCCTCGCTGATCTAGATCCCTGCAATATCCACAAAATACCTAAAGAAACCCAGTCTGATAACAAATGATCTGTAAATTGCTGTGGATATTCTCTTAGACAATTCATCACAATAGACCTGATAATATTATATTAAAAACATGACTTCTACACTACTATAGTTTTTTCTAATTTCTAGATATGTAAAATTAAGTGTAATTAGTGTATGCATGTAAATGTAAATAAAGAAGAAACATAGTGTTACATAGTAATTTATCACCGCCTTCATTCTCGGTTCTTTCACTGCGTCATGTGTCCAAGTCAAACATGCTCATATTGAACAAATGCTCTCTTCTGCTCTCAATTGACCCACTTTTCCTAAGTTATCTGCCTCATCGCGACTATGGACTTAATATACGCGCTGAAAGGAGCTCATAAATAGTCTAGACGCGCTGCCAGTGTGGGAGTACATCTGATTCCCGTGATGGCCCGATTTCATGCACCAGCGTGGGGATATTTGTTATCTTTAGTGATGATCTGACTGGCTACATTGCTCACTAGCGATGTTAGCGCTAAAGCTCAGATATGTACCCACGATGATCTAGATTGGGCAAATTTGTTCCAACAGTCAGCCTTCTAGATGACTCTAGACCTGGTTATTGACATAGTTTGTGTCGCCCTTCCTTCCCTGGTGTGGTAATTTCGTCAATTGTGCTACCTTCCTTGGAGATAAGTTCTCTCTTACACCTTTCATGGAGACTCCTTCTCCTATTTAAACACTCACCTTTGATATGATCAGCTAGTTGGAAAACTCTTGGTTTGAGCAGTTTGTTAGTGCTTTTGATAGATAGCTGGTGTGGGTGTGATAAGTGTGAGAGTCTTGCTAGCTTGGGGAAGGTTGTTAAGTGCCCTTGATTTTGTGTAGAACTTTTGAATGAGAGAGAGAGACTTGTGTTGGGAAATCCATCTTCAAAGAGTGAATGCTTAAAGAACATGCTGGCTGGATCCCTCTGAGAATGCTTGCGACGTCAAGAATTTGGTTGTAAGCTTACTCTTATTTCATTATTAATGCAATCAATGATGTTTTACTATGTCTTGTATGTAATGTACTTGATAGCTCATGACTTCTTGACTTTGTGAGTAAATAGTTCATTGTTGTTTTCGAGTTACGTGCTTTGTTGTATTTCTTTGCTTCGTTTCAGCTTGATCACTCATTGAGGAGAAGGAAGTGAAAGTTGGAGTAGTGCAACGGAACTCCATTGACCACCGTTTGAGGTAGGCCTACAACTTTGACTATTTAAGGAAAGCTATTGTTGATCTGTCCTTGTTTGTGACTAGACCCACTCTAGGGCTAGAGGGGTTTCCTCTGTCCGTAGAGGGAACAATTTCATGAATCACAAATTGGCTACTCTGCTGGGGACTCTGTCTTATGTTCTTTGCTCTTGTTTTGATTTTTGATTTGGGTCTCTCTTGAGTTTTTGGGGATTGATTAGCAGTCTTCTGGGTCACCTGGATTGATCTGGGAGCTCCCCCTGTTGTCTGTTGGATTGGTTGGTTCTGGTTTGGGAGTTTTTGGCTTGTTTGCCTTTGTTTTTTACATCATCGTGGAAAAAAGCCTAATAGTCGCGACATCATCACCATTTTATAAATTTGCACCTGTGAGGATCTCGGGTTGCTAGTTTAATTCCCACGACGACTCTTGAAATTGCACCGTCGCAGAAAATTGGTGTACTTCTGGGACCATCTCTAGTTGTCAGTGTAACACTTGCGATGACATCTCTAGCTATCTGTGCATCATTCGAGATGGTCCCTATTTTAGCGATGACATCTCTAGTTGTCAGTGTAACACTTGCAATGATTCTTGAAAGTTGTTTATACAACTTTACCTCCTGAATTCATCAATCTTTTTTATCCCCTGTTGTTTCTTGTCTCTCATTAGCTTGTTTTAATTTCTTTTGGTTAGGGTACTGTCTCTTTGATTTCATTGAGTGAGTCTTGTGTTTTTAGACCATGTGACCTAGCCCTTTAGAAGTTTCATCGAGAAACCGTTTGCTTGAGTTACTTGTCTGTTCAAGGTTCATCCACAACCGTCTTGTGATTTGCTTGAGGCTCTTTCACTGCTTGTTTTCTTGCTGGTTGATTTTTAGTGTTGATTATTGAACCAATTTTTTACGTTGATTCGATTTCTTCGCTACCAAGCATAGATCACAATTGTTTGGATCGATCAGTTCACACTTGCTTGTTTGTCTTTTTAACTTAAAAATAAAAAAATAAAATCAAAATTTTGCATTCATTTAGCATACAAAAGTGAAAGTACATTTGCATTACGAATTTTCATGTTTGAGAAATTGGAAAGCGAATTTTACATCTTTCATTAGTAGTATCGATCCATCGTGTGATTAGTGTATTGATGCATTGTGGTTATTAGTGTTTGCATTCACTTTTCTTGGTTTTCTTGGTTTGGGAATGATCTCTCTACCCTTTTGTAGGTAGGTGTTCATTAAAAAGAAAAAGGATATTTCGTTCATTCTAACTGCATCCTAGGATTTGTTGAACACATATGGTAGGGCCTGAAAACTGAAACTTAATTCAAGATCAACCTTAAAATGAACTAAATAAATCTAACAACGCATTGGAACATAATGCTTATTATTTAGAGGTCTAGGCTAGAGACGTGCTCTAGCGTCGTTAAACCTAGTCACTATTGTTTTCACTCAAGGTTGGGTGATTCCTCCTTCTGTGACTTAATAGCGGTCTAGTACAGAATTGTGCTCCCACGTACCGTCGAATATATATTGGGAGACCCCACTAGGTTTATATCCTTTATCCCTAGGAAGCTGTGTCTGCCACCTTACAAACCATAACACACCGAACACAGCATTCAGGAAGATTGATTGCCGTATGGAAAGTCCTTGGTTTTCATATGACTGCCAAGGTGTATATGCAGTTTGATGGGTTGTTTGGTAAACCTTTTGCCTAGTTCTCCAGAGTAGTCACTTTTGCTCCTTTTTGAACTCCCTAAAAGAAAAGGTCCATTTGAGCACTTGTCCTTTCAGGCTCATTAAACCTCAAAAGAGATAGAGTCACCTTTTCGTCCTTTTCTCGACTCTTGAAACATGAAAAGGTCAATTTTTGTTCCTGCGTCATAAAATTTGTTGCCCATGGAATATTCCTGGTAATAGTTGGAGTTCTTGGTTGTGATAAGAGTGTTTTTCAGGCTTGTTCTCGATGGCAACATTCCCCGAGTCAACCAGCCAAGGTTTTCCCCCAGATGGAAATCCTGGTCTGTTTCCTTCTTTTGGAAATGCCGGTGCTCCGTATATGTCAACATTGTCTTTGCCTGGGTTAACCATCGGTTTGCCTGTGTGGTTATTTTCAACCTCGGCAGTCCCGAGTGTCATGACTTCTATTTCGCCGTCTCCTCTATCTGAACCACGACATGTTGATTCCAAGGCTGAGCCTGGGCCTTCTTCCCCTGTTTCTTCTTCCTCCTCTCCTCCTTCGCCTGGTGAAAGTTTCACATCTAGTAACCAGGAGACTAAGAAGAAGAAGAAGATGAAGAAGAAGAAGAAGAAGTTTGATAAGCGTGAAGCCACCTGTGCAGCTACTGCTTCGAGTACATCTCAGGTCAGACCACCTTCTGCTCCTCTGTGGAAGGTCAAGTTTCCTTGTAAATTGTGTAAGGGTGACCATCTTCTTCATGATTGTCCTGGAATTCCTAGGATCTTAGAAGAATGGTCTCGCGATCTGGCTCATCCATCATCGTCCTCTAAAGCTCATGGCGATCCTACCCTCTCAACTAGTAGCGGTAAGAAGAAAGGGAAGATTCGATTCCCCTGTAGACTGTGTGAAGGCAACCATCCCCTTCACCTTTGTCCGCTCATGGATAAAGCTTCCACCATTTTGGAAAGTCTTACAGCTTCTTCACTCGAACTTCCCGTTGGTTATCAGAGGCTCTCTTCATACCCTCTCCCCTTCGACCAAGAGATTGACTTAGATTCTTCTCTTGTCCATCCTCCTCTTTCCGAACCTGGCTGTGCTAAGCCTATTCCAGACCAACCATTGGTGGGAGAGAGTGTCAAATTGGGTTCACCACCTGTTGATCACTCTGTTTCGGAAGACCATCATGCTCATGTTCTTCTCATCTCATCAGATTCTCCTGAGTCTGAAAATGACCCTCCTATCCCCGCTGGTCAAGAGGGTCCCTCTTTGGTTCCTGTAGAGCAGGGGGGAAATCATACGATACCCCCACCGAGTAGTTCAGTCGTTTCCTTCGACTGGAGTCATTTGACCGCCTTCCGCCTTCCATCCCATGTGCCTTTCCATATTATAGTACATACCTATGATAAGGCAGTACCTGGCACTATCTTGGATGAGGGTGCATATGTCAGTCTTATGCCTTCCACTACTTGGCAAGCTTTGGGCTCCCCACAGCTTGTGCCGGTCGCATAGAATCTATTAGTGTTTGATGGAGGAACTAATCAACTGTTAGGGATCCTTCCAAAGTTCCCTGTTACTTTGGGAGGCAAAACCATCTATATAGATGTACTGATTGTCCAAGGTGCTTTAGATTTCAGTCTTCTCATTGGCCGTGATTATGTTTATTGCATGGGGGCCCTTGTCTCTTCACTTTCCCATGTGGTCTGTTTTCCACACGATGGAAGAGTGGTGACCATATATCAATTATCGTTCTTTAGTCCCTCGGTGCCTCCTGCGCCGTTGTCATCCCCTCTTGGTTCTTGCTCACAAGCAGTACCTTCCTTGCCATAGGTGAATTATGTGGCCACCCGTTCGGTGTTTGCCTCTGCTGATAATCATGCAGATGGTCTCGTACATCATGTACTGGGGGCATTGGAACATGATCTGTTGTTGGTGCATCATGACATGTATTCCTCCCAGATTGCGTCCCTTCCATCCCACAAAGACCTCTTGGGAGCCATGTTCTCATATGGCCAATGAAACCAGGTGTCACGAGGATAGTTTGATCTTGTGTCAACCTTGTTAAAAAATGAAACAAAGACTCTCGAGGATAGTTCATTCCTGTGTCAACCTCGTTAAAAAATGAAACAAGGTGTAATGAGGATAGTTTGTTCTTGTGTCAACCGCATTAAAAAATGAAACAAGGGTTATGAGGATAGTTCTTTTACTGTGTCAACCTCATTAAAAAATGAAACACCTCCCTTTCCAAATCGAGTCTTTGATTAAGATCTCATAAAATCCAAGTCGAGTCTTTCCAAGATCTCGAAAGCGAACCTTCATTCCATCCACCTTGTTGAATGCAATGAAGCTTGGGGGGCATGTACCTCGATTTGTGTCATTATGCCTGGGGGCATGCAAACTCATAACAAGCATAGTTTTTCATTTCAAGCTTGTGTAAACATGAAACCGAATTCAAGCAAAGTTCTCCATGGTTCAAGCTTGTGTAAAAATGAACCCATACCTGATTTACATCTCATGATTTCCGTTTATTCGTTAAATTATGCTAGATGAGCCTTGGTTGTTTCATTCCATCGCCACCATCGCTTTGGCTGATCATATGCTTTCACTTGGTTGTTTTTCCTTTCCTGAGGAACCGTAGTGATGAGTGATTTTATTAGCCAGCCTCTTGAACATTATATGTTTTGAGAAGTTCCACCATTTCCGGAACTAGTTGCTACCCTTTATACCACTCGTTCCTCTAGTACGAGTCGCCTTTAAAGCTCTTTTCTAACTCGTAAAATATGAAAAGATTGCCGAGTATTTTTCCCTTTTTGACTCGTTAAAGAGAATAAAAATGGAGGTCTTCTTTAAGCTCTTTTCCGGCCGTGTAAATGAGAAACGATTGTTGGGCTTTTGTCATTTCAGGGACGTTATTGGTCACGAAACGACGTGGTCTCGATCACTTTTTTACTTTTTTGGGTCGACACCACTAATCACGAAAAGTACTCCTTGATCGTAGTGGTTAAGAGGTTCTTTTGAGTATTGTTTTATACTTTTTCAGGCTCGAGAGACACAAATTTATGAAAAAGGACCCCCCTGGAGTTTTCTTTTCCGTGTCTTTTTCAAACTCCCTAAACATGAAAAAGACTCTGAGTTTTACCTATGTCGGACTTGTTAAACCTTGACGACATTGGACTTGTCGCCATGGCGAGACGCGAGCTTCTCCTCCCTAGGGCTCGTTAAACTATTACTAGGTTGGATTCAACAACAGGTTTATCATTGATTGTCTATGGCAGCTAGTCACTCTTGAACATAGACACTTTTGCTTCTTGTCGGGTTGGGACATCCATACATCGTCATTTGGCCTTCCACGGGTTTGGGTTGTCATTTAGCCTTATTCCATCTGATCTATGCTATCTCCATTAAGCCTCTGATCCCCTGGTACCTGAATGTTGCCACCCTCCAAAGTCGTGTTGCTGACATGTTCAAGAGTATAATCCTTCTGCAGTTTATACCTTTGTCCCTTTCTCCGATACTCTGTTTCACCATCTACCTCTTTTTCCTCATCTTGTGTCGTTGATGGGGGAAACATTATGGCCCTCCTGCGACGGGTCGTCTCCTGTTGACATCAACTCATTATCCAGGAGATTGATCTTGAGACCCCTTTTGGTACCTTGGAGCTTGCATGCCTTAATGACAAGTTCTTCACACCTGACTATTGGCTTGCAGCATTGGTTGTCGATTGGGTGATTCCACGAGTGTTCGAATTCAGCTCATTCTTCACACTTCGTGGATTGTACTGGACAGTACCTTGAGAACCATTGGCATTATTGGTGGTTTCTCTCGCGCTTGTTAATGATTTACATCATCGACCGGTAATCAAGCAATTTTCTCTCATGCTCGACTCCAGCACATCTATTCGCATGTTAGAATTTGTACTATTGTCAGTTGGGTTCAAGACCCTGAACTTAGATAACACATGTTTGGGCTGCGTGGATTGGTTCGTGATTACATGACTCATTAATGGATGGCTGCGACCATACCTTTGTCATTATCATGGTCTTATTAGCTAGATGGTTGCGTCCATACAATAGACCTAGTTCATACGTCTTTTGGATGGCTACGTCCATGCCTAGAATACATGTATTTCACTATCCGAGATATTGTACTTGCACCTGCAGGTTCTTCCATATGGTGTTCCGGCTCAGTCGTTTTGTAAAGCATTTCACCCCTCCCACTCTCTCGGGCTTCATACTTTAGGGGGCATCTGTTACACAGTAATTTATCATTGCCTTCATTCTCGGTTCTTTCACAGTGTCATGTGTACAATTCAAACATGCCCATACTGAACAAATGCTCTCTTCTGCTGCCAATTGACCCACTTTTCCTAAGTTATCTGCCTCATCGTGACTATGGACTTAATATACGCGTTGAAAGGCGCTCATAAAGCGTCCGGACACTTTGCCAGCGCGGGAGTACATCTGATTCCCGTGATGGCCTGATTTCATGCACTAGCACGGGGATATTTGTTATCTTTAGAGATGATCTGACTGGATACATTGCTCACTAGCGATGTCAGCGTTGAAGCTCAGTTATGTACCCACGATGATCCAGATTGGGCGAATTTGTTCCAACAGTCGGCCTTCTGGATGACTCCAGTCCTGGTTGTTGACATAGTTTGTGTCGCCCTTCCTTCCCTGGTGTGGCAGTTCCATCAATTGTGCTACCTTCCTTGGGGATAAGCTCTTTCTTCCACCTTTCATGGAGACTCCTTCTCCTATTTAAACACTCACCTTTGATATGATCAACTAGTTGGAAAACTCTTGGTTTGAGCAGTGCTGTTAGTGCTTTTGATAGATAGATGGTGCAGGTTTGATAAGTGTGAGAGTGTTGCTAGCTTGGGGAAGGTTGTGAAGTGCCCTTGATTTTGTGTAGAACTTGTGAATGAGAGAGAGAGACTTGTGTTGGGAAATCCATCTTCAAAGAGTGAATGCTTGAAGAACATGCTGGCTAGATCGCTCTGAGAAGGCTTGCGATGTCAAGACTTTGGTTGTAGGCTTACTCTTATTTCATTATTAATGCAATCAATGATGTTTTCCTATGTCTTGTATGTAATGTACTTGATAGCTCATGACTTCTTGACTTTGTGAGTAAATATTTCATTGTTGTTTCCGGGTTACGTGCTTTGTTGTATTTCCTTTGCTTTGTTTCAGGTTGATCACTCATTGAGGAGAAGGAAGCAAAAGCTGGAGCAGCGCAACGGAACTCCATCAACCACTGGTCGAGGTAGGCCTCCAACTTTGACTGTTTAAGGAAAGCTATTGTTGATCTGTCCTTGTTTGTGACTAGACCCACTCTAGGGCTAGAGGGGTTGCCTCTGTTCGTAGAGGGAACACTTTCCTGCATCACACATAGATAAAGACAAAATAAGCTTAGAAACACATAATACACAAGATATTCTCTCTGGGAAACCCTTTCGGGAGAAAAACCAACTGGAAGGTGAGGCCGCTTTGCTCTCTTTCTCTGTCTAGACATATGGTTGCAGATACAAAGAAGTAATGTCTGTGGCTTGTGGGTTGCTACATTGCATAGATCCTCTCTATGTGCTCTACCTCCTATCTATCATAGCTATATTTTCTCATCTATGGAACAAATGTGCTCAAAAGAATGGAATGCCCCTTCCTCCTAGTGGTCTGGTTATAACACAACCCGATAGCCTATTAGTGGTTAAATTTGACTATGTAAACTCTTAACTAGAGTTACAAAATAGGCTCTTATAGAGTCTTTTACATCACAAACATGTGGCTAAGCATTTTTCCATGAATAATGGGGGCTGATGCGACATCCTCTCAAACTATAGGTGTGAAAATAGGAAGGTCAACTTCTAAGTGGCATAACATTTGCATATAGACTCCGATTGATGCAATTATTGCTTTGTTGGAAAGGTCTATATGTGTAGAATAGAATTAAAAGTTTCTATGCTTAAGAGACAAAGTTTTACCCCCAAAATATGTCGTTTTATGCCTCAAAACGCTCCTGTAAGGTTTTAGACTGCGTTTCGCCAAACTGGGTCCTACAGGTAAAAACGGTCTCATGAGCTTATTCCTCCACTTTTTCGACTCCAAATGCATCGAGATGGTTGCAAAAAATATAATGATTCAATTCAGATCATTCCCGCTCTTTTTAAAATTTTTGATTTTTTGTCTTTTTCATATTTAATGCCTGAAAAAGGAATAAAAGATTGCATATAGTACAGTCGAGAGAATGAGTGTCAAGGAAAAGTACACTAGTTCCTAGGACTAGAACAATCATATGCTCAATTCAAGGTGGCAGATGCTGGACATTGACACTCGGTGGATGTTCTCTTCATGAAAACATATGTGTCATGTCGCAAAGGCTAATGAATGCATGGTTTGAACTTGAAAAATGTCTTGGTGAAAAGTGGCTTATACATGAGTCCAAATGAAGCCAGATTAAGGCCAAAAGAGGTACAAGTAGTTAAAATGCAATGCAGTAGTACAACTTAACACATGGGAGCCTCTTGTGTATAATTCCATAAAATAGCGAAGAAGAAGAAGAATGAGGCTTTAACACAAAGTCATGGCGGGACTAAAGAGGACTCTCAAGCCTACATAATACTTGCACCATGGGCAACATATGTCAATGAGGATCTAACTAGGAATCCCATGGAAGGAAAGGCTCTACCACTATGTTATGTATTTAGAAGACGATGGTGAAAGTGGTTAAAAATTGCAACATAATGGGATTGACCCTATGGAAAAATATTGCAGTATGAGGCCAAGATGCATAAAGCAATAAAAAAGTGATTTGTATTAACCTATATGCCAATTTAGTAAATGATACATGCCAAGATAGGTCAGCGATCGTAGATTCAAAGTGGTGGAAAAACATCACTAATTCTTCATTACCCTAAAAAATAACCTCTCCCAACACTTCAAGAAAAAAGTCAAAAGTTCATAAAATTATAAGAATTAAAAATATTGAACTTTAGAAAAGTGGGTTTTCAAAAGTTGGTTATAAAAGAACTTTTTAGACTCACCCAAATTCATTTTAACCATCCAAATGTTGAGAAGAGGGCTCTTAGAGAAAATTTGGGCAAATAGAATTGATCAAATCCATCGACAAATTCATCACATACGGTCTCTAGGTAATTCTAATACTTAAACTCATCCATTTGATCCAAAATTTCAAGATTTCAAGTCAATTTTAGAGAGATATTTTATTTTTTAAATGATGCTCAGCATGTACGCAGGTCGACAGCTTGAAAACTGCATATACAAAGGCCTATACATGAGATTTTAAAGGAAAACATGTGTATGTATGTGATTGTGCTTTAAAAAATTCATGTACACGCAGAGTAAAATGAAATTCTTAATTTATAATGGATATTTTTTTTTCAATTTTGCAAGATGTTGATCATTTGGAGAGAGAGAGAGAGCACATTGATGTTGATAATGCAGCCTTAGAGGATCAAGAATTGTTGGATGGATTAAAAAATTGCAAGTTGCTTAAATTCTTCATGATGCCCAATATGAAAACAAAAAGTCAATTGCTAGAGATGTTAGTTCACTATTGGGACTCAAATAAGGAGTTATTCATTATGCATCATATGCATTGCAGATCGAAGTAGAGGATATATACTATATAACAGGTCTTTCCCGAAGGGGAGAAGTGGTTGACGTAAAAGGAAGGGCTTGTGGAGACATTAACATTGCATATTATATTTCCGTACAGTGTGCACCACATATTGGAAAGGTTGGATCATAGGTCCTGACCAAATAAATCATGAACCTCCTAATCAAAATCATCCTCTTTAGTATTTCTAGGATAGTAGGTCCAACCTCATTGCATCAGGCCTCATGGCCTACTATGTTCTTGGCAGTAGAATTCCTAAGACCATTTGTCTATGATTGGTGTAAGACACTCTTGATTAATATGAAGAAACAAATGACTTTAGTTAGACAGGGTAAGATGAAGAAATTTGACTATGGTAGCATCCTTTGCTCATTTTTTATTTGAGCGAATTCCGATGCTATCACCCAAATTAGCCACTACCCTCAGAAGTTCTAGAGATCACAGGATGGCTAGATGGGTGGATCTGATGAAGTGAATTGGCAGAGGTGAAGTCACTTGGGCAACCTTTGATGACGAGTTCTTCCACTGGTGGGAGAAGCTAGTAATGACCATAGATGATTACCCCTATGCAAGTGTAGATTTCTGAGAGGACCCAAAGCTACCACTTCTAGCAAGAGCTGCATGGGGCGACATTGGTAAAATTTTGTTTTTAACTTACTCATTTTTTTGTATTTTTGAATATAATCTCAAGAAATTCAAACTCTTTTTCCATGAAATAAAAATATTACAATATTAAATGATCATGATGTAGATATTGGACCAATGAGACCTGAGGGTCTATCGAGGTATAGGTATTGCGACAAAGATGCGGGGAGAGCACTAGCCGAGTCTGAGCGAGTTCTTCACGATGCTCATATGAAATTGGAGAGTCTGACTCGCCAGGTTCCCTTGGAAGCAGTAGAGGATCTCTATGAGGCTATAAAGAGATGAGTGGTTGGAGTACCATGAAGTGGGTGCGACTCTTCTGATGAGTGGAAAATTCCATCGTCTTCTTCTGAGATGCTCATCTAGGGAAAGGCTCGCAACCTTAGATTTTTAGATAACTGATCTTTTTTGATATTTGGACATGATTGGGCTTAAGCCCTAATTTTTTAGGACATTTTTCCACATCTTGTAATATTTTGACATATGCTATCTATCTATATAGAGATATTTCATGATCATTTTATCATTTAAACAAATGGTTTTGTGATATTTTTTACTTAATGTGATGGATAATTAATATTCCAATCCAATTCTTGGTTAGCTATAAATAAGAAAATGCATTATTTGAATGTGGAATATGAATGAAAGTAATAAAAGTAAATGATCTTTGCAATAATCTCACTCTCAGAATTTGGAGATGTAATAAAGGATCCCTCACACGATACATGTTATTTAATTAAGACATAAGAACTTGTGAATCCAAATAAACCACTAATGATTCAATACCATAAGATATTTCTTCATATAGTGTATTAACGCAGACACTATATTTAGCCATATTGTTAGAAGTAGGACCAATACATATGCCTATTGAGACTAACAACTGACCAGATGGATAATATATTACCCAAGTGGCGAAAGCTAAATTTTGAGTATTTCTTCTAGCACCGTCACCAAATCCTAAAGACACCAAATCATCCATCGAAACCTGCCAAACAATATCAAAAATATCATCGTCACCATGAGATCCATACACATAAATAAAAGACTATGTACAATATTTACAAAACAATGCAAATGCTAGGCATAATACTTCTTGAGATATTCTTCAGGGGAACAATCTGCTCCAATGAAGATAACATTAGGACTATTGAAAATTAGACATGTTACCTTCGACATAATTATGTGATGGAGCCAAGGGGTTATGAAAATTTCCACTAATGGAAGGACTAGACAAGTTTGATTCAACTTCACACAAATCAGGGAAAACATAGGACCGATGATGAAAATCATCCCATGATATTTCTACACTACTCATTGCTTCTAGAATTGCCTCATCGAATGGTAAAACAATATCAAGAAGTAGAATGATTTTTCCAGACTGAAGCCACATCCCCATCTTCATCCTTTGATGGGAGAGGGATGGGATCATAATCTATAGAATTCACAATAGATTGATACACAATTTATGCTATAGATATTGGATAAGCCATACCACCTAATTTCCCCTCTTATAATGTGGCATGAGGAGGAAGAAAGGGCCAATGATCAGAAAATAATGAGTTCTAAAAGAACCTTGTCGAGGAACGATCCTGGAAGATGAAATGGCATTGACATGAGCAAGAGGAGATGGAAGATAAAACTTTTCCATCAAAGAAGAATACATTCCAACTCCTAAATTCTCGACAGGATGCTTGGTATTCTCTACCAAGGGAACATTGGATTCATCAAATGCACTGGGATCATTAAGAGAATAAGCTAATTGATCAAGTGTAACAATTATCCCTTCATGAGGGAATCATAAGACGCAAAATAAATATGAGAATATGAAATCCATTATGTAAACCCAATTGCGACCCAACAAAATATTGTAATCGATATCAGCATCTACTATCTCTACTTCCACATTAGCAACCTTGCCCCCTACACAAATAGGGAAGGCAAGAAGGATTCCATGAGGCCTATGAGAATGGCCATCAAATGTAATTAAGAGAGTAGGAGAAGGAATAGCTTCAGGTGAACCAATAGCCTGCGAACATGACATATACATGATGAATGTGGAATCCCCTTTATCAACTACAATTTGAAATATGGTGTTCTTTCGATATGTAGACTTAATCGGAAAGTCGTGTGATGAGGGAGTCTAGTCTTAAAATTTTACATATCAAATGTGACTACCATATGATTCTTTGGGTCTACTATCCAGTAGCAATGAGAAAATCACTCCTCTGTGCAGGCACAATTGTAGTAGCTCTAACATCAACATGGCATAGGGGATCTAAGCTAGATCTTTGAGAATAGAGTAGTTCTGAGTAGCCCTCACATTGGGATTATAGGTTGAATGTTTTGAGGAGCCTTTCAACATCCAAGGTATAGGCTCTACTGCGGGGCTCCCAATATGTATAGGTTCTAAGGTATCGGAAGAAGTTTTAACTTTAGAAGGTTTTTCCTCTCCATAATCATGAGCTATCGTTGAAATATAAACATGAGGCTTAACCATATATACATTCAATGTATATTCCCCATCCTGGTTTCCCCTTGTAGGGGTTCCAGTACTAGCATTATCCCCAACAAATAATTGATTCCCTTGGCGAAAATGGTTGGTAAGCACAACCTCGGAACTAGAAGAACCTTGCTGAGATAACAAGTGTTGAGCATCTTGAATATTGGGGAAAATATGGGTGTTACACTAAAATTTGTCACCATGACTATTTGCAGTTAGTATGGCTCCATCAACTGTCATACTATCCTCCTTGGCAAGTCTCATACCTCTGCTCTCCATGTCAAACTTCAAGAAAGAGAGAAAGTCTTTTAAAATCTATTTATCTCTGGGTACGCAGTTTCTCTCAACCTTACCTGCGTGTACGCAACCCAAGTTCATAATACCTACGTACTTGTACGCTCTGTATGTAAAGGTCTGGGTGCGTACTCCTGTAAAGGTCAAAAGGCGTGAGTTTCATCTCTAAAAAGTTGCTTGTGGTCATTTCTAGAGCATTCTAGAAGCTTGTTTGACGTGTATTGAGCGCCTCCAGATGGTTCATGTATCCCTATGAAGAGGAACTTATCCCATCAAGAGGGGAGCTACCCCATCCAAAGAGGGGCTTATCCCATTGATGGTGGACCTGATTAACTTCCTCTAGAACACTATAAATACAGGCATTGGGTCAGAAGGAGGGAGGTTGAAAAGCTGAATATTCCAAAGGGTAGATGCTGCTGGAATTAGGACTTCCTTGTAGAAGCTTGTGAGGAGAGATTCCCATCCTTTCTTGTTTCATTTGGAAGTGGGTGAGCTTATAAAAGTAAAGGAAAACTCTTGCTGGACCCTGGGAGGAACTTGCACAACACCAAGGCTCAGGTTGTAATGGTTTCTTTTGTTTCCTATTAATACCAATAAGTCCATTCTTCTCAATGATTTGTTGTTAATGAATTGTTTCATATACTCCTTGGTCTATATGTTGAATATGTTTTGTTTTATGAGATATTCCGGTGTTATGTAATCGTTTGATTGTTAGT
>APFE030041996.1:295857-317647 GCA_000404065.3 Pinus taeda
GGCAGAATACATGGCAGCCACTCATGCAAGCAAGGAAGCAGTTTGGTTGCAAAGATTGTGTTCAAGTATGGGGTTAGTACAGGGAGCTATAAGGATAGACTGTGACAGCCAAAGTGCAATTTTCTTGGCAAAGAACCCTGCTATCATTCAAAGACAAAGCACATTGATGTTCAGTATCACTTTGTGAGGGATATGATAGAAGACAAAAAGGTGTTGCTGGTAAAGGTGGACACTTTGAAGAATACTGCAGATGCATTGACACAATCTGTTAGCTCTGAGAAGTTCTCTTGGTGTAGAGAAACAATGGGTGTTTCAGGGCTAAAAAAATGACTAAGCTCTCCTGTGGCCCCTTGTGGAAAGAAAACAACAAGTGGGAGATTGTTGGGTTGTGTTATATTCTTTCCACATAGTTAACAGGGGGTTTGAGGGGTACCCGTAACCCCACTTTATGGGGTCCGGGCAGCGCCCCGGAAAATTTTGGTTTTGGACCCTATGTTAGGTTGGGCGGACCCACCTATGGTTTTGTGCATGATTTTCGCACATGTTTTTTGGACGCGATGGTTTTCGGTCCATGGTTTTTGGACGCGATGGTTTTCGGTCCATGGTATTGGATGCTTCGGCATGTATAAATATGTATTGTAACATTGAAAGGAACATAATGAAAAATCAAGCTGGTTGTCCCGGTTTTGGGATCCAGTGGGAAATCTCTGTGTATACGTGTTTTATGTGTTATGCTCTTGCATTTTTATTTTTCCTATGATTTAGAATTCATATGTAGGTAATTTCTGTATGGGGTTAAAACCTACACCTATTATAGACCTCAAGCCCTTCCTACTAGGGATGGAAAGATTAGCATAAAGGATGTAACCCAATTACCTCTGAGAATGATCTTTTTCATCATCACAAGATTGGCAGGTAGCTCAACACTACATGTAGCAAGAAAATCATACATGCAGTATGGGATAGAGTGTCTAAAGTCAACAATATTCAACTGGAGTTAGTGTATCTTGGTTAATTTGAAGGAACAACTTACTAAAGAAAAGGAGGGGAAGTTGAAGAACTTCGACTATGGTTTGATATTAGTCTCCTTTTCTTTAAAGCGGGTGCCATTATTGTAGCCTCAACAAGTTGTACTTGAACCCATTGATTTGAGGACCCCGCGAATGAGGGGGTGGATAGGCCATATGAGTCGAAATGTAGGCCCATCAACGATCAACTTTTCACCAGACTTCTTTGGGTGGCTATGCAGGCAGTTCATCATCATCGATGATTTTCCTTATGCAGGGATGGATTTCCATGATGATCTCGAGCTCGAGTTGCTTGAGGGTGAGCAATGAGATGCTTCAGGTAAGATACTTCGACCATTAAGTTTTTGAAAGTTTTAATTTATTTTTTTGTGTTTCTTGATGTTCCCAATACTAAACTATTTGATTTTTTTCATGCAGATATCATACCTATTTGACCAATAGGTGCAACATATCTCTCTCATCTAGAGAGACAACCATAGGAGGAGGCAGTGAGGCTAGTACAGGTCGTTGCGGTACGATGGGATGCGCTACGAGATCCAAATGTAGAAGAGATCCTATTATAGGTGGAGCGCCACATGGAAGTTCTGACACATGGGATTGATGAGACCATGTTTAATCAGCTTTGATTGTAACTTCAACGACACACAATCAGTGTGCCTAATTGTATTGGTTAATTACTGTGAAAGATAGCCTGTGCAGTGTCATTTTATCATGACCACTACTGATTTTGTCTACTTAGATGTTTTGCATGTAGTTTTTAGCCATATGTGGCTTAGAGCACACATTTTGTAAAACCAAACTTAATATATATATATATATATATATATATATATTCGGTGTTTCCTAGTTCCTATTTTTCTTTTAATATGATGTCATGTGTATTGAAAGTTATTTACATTCTTTGCAAATGTCGATCTAAAACAAAATTAGCTAGGGCATTTGCTAATGTGTTCATATTTCTAGAAATATGTTCATATCATATGAAATTGAAATGTATTTGTAGAAGACGCACTTTCAAAACCATGCGAAGGATGGTGAGATTTATCACTAAATAGATATTGGTGATTTGTAGTACTACAAGTTGTGAGTCAAGCCCAATGACTATATGGTGGATACCATGTGAAATATCATTAGAAAGTAGTTCAACCACTATTCTATACTCAGCGATGTCGTTAGTCGAGTGACCAATTAAAATCCCTTGCATACTCACTAGCTCAACATTCGGAGAAAAGATAGCCCACGCTGCGGAGGATACGTTCCAAGTACTACGGTTAGCACCATTTACAAAACCAATATGTGGTTAGAGAGAGGCTGACATCTACAATCCAAAAGTAAAAAGAATCAACACTAACCATGGGAAACTCTGAGAAACACATTGCTAACACATTGCAAAAACCTATAGACAATATGTACATAGTGTACAATGCATGGGATCAAGCATAATATTTTTTGAGGTACAACCCATTTCTAGGTTGCGCCAATGGAACTGCATCGAGATCTACTAACTCATAAACCCCATTTTCAAGGATTCACTTGATAATGTATGTGCCCATCCACATAGGTTGGAACTTTACTTGACCTAACTTGTCAGCCTCCAAGTCATATAAGAGGACTAGATCTCCTTTTAAGAAGATTATAGGCATGACACATTTTTCATATTGTGCTTTGATACGTCTTTTATGGGCTTCATTAGCTAACATGGAATCGCGTTGGGTTTCATCCAAATGAGTTAGGTGTTAAAGACACTCCTCCTTTGTGGAAGTAGCAAGAAGAAGTTTGATATCTAGTTTCAATGATGGAATTTTGCATTCGATAGGGAGGACCTCTTTGAGACCATACACCAACTGGAAGGGTGTGAATCTAGTAGCAGTCCTAATTGAGGTTTGATGTGCCTAGAAGGCAGCAAAGAGAGGAAAGTGTCAGTCTAATTTATGGACACCTGTCATACGTTTACGCATAGTCTTAAGAACTTTGTTAATCGCATGAACTTGTCTATTAGCCTGAGGATAATAGGGAGTGTAATTTTCATGTGAAAGTCCCAATTTGGCAGCTAATTTGGTCCTCATATGAATATGAAAGAACTTCTTGTGTTCCATTACTACTGCTTGCAGAACACCAAACCTAAAAATTGAAGAAAAATTACGCACTCGTTTCATTGGTATTATTGAATGTAGGCATCACTTCGGTCGACTTATTAAAGTAGTTAACAACGACAATGATATATCCATGCCCCCTAGCCGAGTGAGGGTTACATGTCATAACATCAATGCCCCATTTGGAAAAGGGACAAAAAATTACAACGGGATGCAATGGATCAAGTGGAGCATGGAATTTTTAATCATAGATCTGCCACGGATGACATTTCTAGACTGCGAGGATACATTCACGTAAATGGTGGGCCAAAAGTAATCGACGCATAATGTCTTTTGCATGGTAGTATAGCTAGATAAATGTCCATCGTATTAATTCAATAGTTTCTTGACCTCCTCAACAGTAAGGCACCTTTGTAAATTTGTATTGATACCACGATGGTAAAGGGTGTCGCCGATAATCACATAGTTTCGGGATTGGTAGTGAATACATTTCTGCTCTAAGCGAGAGGTATTAGGATGAAGAGTTTGGGTCTAGAGATAGATGAGAAAATATCCATACCATGGGTTAGATGACAAGATTAGGAACAATGACTTATTTGGGATGGACTCTTCAGATGTAGATTCAACATCAAGGGAAGGGAGATCACACATTAGCTAGGTAAAAACTAAGGATTACTTTGACTTGGATTTGATGAATTACAGGTCAAACTCTTTGAGAATAACAATCCACTTAGAGTATCTTCCTCCCAAAAATTTATGTGACAATGTGTGTATCATAGGGTTTCAATTTGAAATGATCATAGTTTTTCGAAGCAAGATGTAATGGCGAAATATATGAATGACTTGAACAAATGCGAAAGCTAACTTTTCCACATGAGTATATGAGATCTCAGTATTGTTGAGGATTTTAATTAGATAATAAATGGGATGTCCAGTCCCCACATCATCTTCTTGGACCAACACCATAGCTATAGTAGAGATTGGAGGAGAAAGGTATAGGAAATAGTCACGCTGATAGTCGAGGGGATATAAAATAGATGCCCGAACCACTACATATTTCAAGGCATCAAACACTTTATCTACAGTGTCATCCCAATGGAAGGGAATCCCTTTTTTTAGTAAGTGACTAAATACTTTGGTCAGTTCAATGTAGTTAGGTATGAACCTCAGGAACTTGGATTTCCCTTGGAGTCTTTGTAACTGAACAAGAGTGGAGGGTGTAGGAAAATCAATGATTTCATGGAATTTTAAAGGATCAATACGAATTCCTTGTTTTGAAATGATGAAACCAAGGAGTCCAACACAACCTACATAGAACACACATTTGTGAGGGTGATCAACCTGATGCTTGGAGTGAGCAAGGAGATCATCCAAATAGGGTTTCATGATGTTCTTAATGTCATGTAAAGATTAGTCCATTGCACATTGAAACGTGGCCCTTTCATTCTCTGATGTATAAATTTTCAACTATTCCTAGTTTAATTGAAATATCAAGAGGAATCGTTTCTTCAATATTTGGAAGGTTCTTTTCAGAGTCAATCTCATGAATGGAAATGAAATTTGTAAAGGGTTCGATAAAATTAGGTAGGTACATATCACTAAGATTATGTTCGATGGTATCTGGGAAGGAGGATCAACGATGATGTTCGTCTCATGCCCTGATGTTTGACATCATGATATCTATGATGCTTTCATCAGTAGGGAATGTATGTGAGAAATGATAGAGGGCGTGCCATAATTCAGTGATCGATCTACCCATTTGACCGAAGAAAATGTATGGGCCACACAAGTCGAGGCTTTGTAATCTTACTCAATAGGGTTGAGCGTCATTCGGTCGGAAAAATTTTTGATGTTAGTTTCATCAAGGATAATCCATGGATCAGTGAAGATCATAGATGATGATATCATGTTGATATAAGCTATCGAAGTGGAGGAGCTGGGAATGGGATGACTAGGGAGCGAAAAGGTTCCCATCAGTGATGAATCCTTCAATAAACCAACTCCAACATGATGATAGGAATGTAGGGCTTCCCCTACAAGAGGGACACTTTTAGTAACATTGGAATCAAAGGAAAAAAAAGGTGAGTTGATCTATGGTCATGATGTCGCCTTTATGAGGAAAGGAGATAATTCAAAAGTAAGTTGAAATGATAGTAGCCATAGGATAAACCCATGTACATCCCAATAGAAGATTATAATATAAAGGTCTCTCGATAAATTCTACTTCAACGGAGACAACTTTGCCTCCTAATTCCACTTGGAGGGAATTCAGAATCCCACAAGGTTTGTATGTCCTTCAATCAAAGGCTTTTAATGTGGTGGTTAATTGACTCAGTTGGGGTGAATCAATTTCATTCCATTAAGACAATGACATGATGTAGGTTGAGGCTCCCTCATTCACAATAGAATGATGAATTTTATTACCATGGAAAACAACCTGGATCATAAAAGCTAAGTGAGGTGGAAGTCGAGGGGTATAGTTTTGATGAGAGAAAACCACTAGGTTGGAATCTGATGGATCTACACATCCGATAGTTGACAATAAAGCCTTCTTTTAGGTGGGGCTATTTTTCAACACCTCAAGAGTCGACATAGCTGAAGGGGACTCAACCAAGTCTTCAACTACGTTGTAATTTTGATAGGCTCTTGAATGAGGGTTGAAATCAAAATTATGGATAACACCCTTCGGAGGCTTGATAGTCAATTTCATAGGAACCAGAGGTGGAACAAGATTAGATTAAGGTGGTGTTGAATTGGAAGGTTGATCGGTTTCGAGTGGCCATCAAGACATCGAATTTCAAATTTGAGGAGGAAAGCTTCAAAACTTTGTTGGAGGAAGAAGCATCACAGGATACCATATGAGTCTCCTAATTGGGAAAAGGGTCAGTCAGCACAACAAGAGAAGTGGATGATTTAAGGAATTGATTCACTTTAGCGTGGTTGTGATCGAGGCTTTTGTTTCTCATCGAAAAATGATTTTTTTTTTTAATCTTGTGGTGAGGAATATTTTTGTTTCTTAACTTTACCTTTTTTCTTGCCTCTTGGTTGCTATTGAGACTTGCCTTTATCAGTTGGGATGAAATTTATCTTAGAAGAAGAAGCCGTAGGAGGAGGAGATGGAGGGTTTTGTGCAGGAGAGATAAGAGAAATACCACATGGTTTACTCACTCACCGCGAACTAGCAGAACCTATACTGCCATCGACAACATGAGATTCTTTACCAGGTGGAGGAGGAACACTATTTGAATGTCTCAAAGCGTTTGGTATCTCATCATAGAGCGTGCCTGATTGGGTTTAAACCAAATCTAAATACTGAGCACGAGCAATAGCTTGCTCTTTGGTCACAAATCCACCTTTGGCCACATGTTCTATTATGGGAGCTAACAAATACTTGTCAAACCATTCCACTAAAAACTAATAGGGAACACAAGTCTTGACCAACCAGTGATGGCGTCTCCACTCATGACTATGATTTGAAATGTGGGTAGAGTTTGATTGTTTAAAGTTAGTCAATAGTTTATTTCTAGTTTTGTATCTGATGGGAAACTAAAAATGTGTGAGAAAGATAGTGGCTAAAGTGTTGAAGTCGTGAAATGACAATCTAGGTAATTCAATATACCATTTAGTTGTGGTACCCATAAGCGTTCATTGGAAAAGACAGAGTCGAATGGAATCATATTTAAGTGAATTGGATGAACACCATATATGATACATCATAACATGCATCGATGAATCTTCTCTTGGATTCCCATTGAACTTTGGGATATCAGAAAGAAACTTCATGGGAATAATCGACCACCATGGTGAATGAGCGATGGGATCGTGAGTCGGCTGAGTTAAATTTGGAAATTCAACTGTAGCTACAAAAGGAAACTACCAATTAAAGTACAGAGGCAGATGGCCTAGATATGAAGGGATAGCCTGGGAAACAAGCACTTGCATTCCTGGATAAGGAGGGTTATGATAATAAGGAACCTAGTTATGAGAATATGGAGGGTTTTGATAACCAGCATATAAGTGGGTTTGTTTCCTAGTCCCAGGATGACAATAAAGCCGCTGGAATGGTTTGGTTTGGATTTGCTGGCCTTGAAAAGGAACTTGATGTGATCCATGTTGTTGCCCGATCAGGGTTTTTATTGCCCCTTGGCACGATTTCAATTGAGACTGTGTGAAATTTTGAAGAATTTTACCTATTGAAACTTGAGGAGTACCTTATACAAGCGAATGAGAAGGTGAGGAACCTTGTACAGGTTGATGAATCAGGATGTGTGGGGAAGTAGACACCATTGGGATGGACTGTAAAGGTTGGCTGACATGTATTTGAGCTTGTTTAGGTGTTGATGGATAGGTAGGAATTTGCGATGAAGATGGTACAATTTGAGGATTCAACAATCATTGCTAATATGAATCAGGTTGTACAAGTAAAGTAAGGTTCCAAATACTAGAATCCATTACAGGATAAGGAGGAATATAACTTGGTGGATTACCATATTTAGGTATACCAACAACAGGTTCCCCCCCTGCCATACGAGGAGGGATGATGGAGGCAACTGTGATCCAAATGGAGGGTACCCAACATAAGGAGCGTTGGGCTATTTGAGGATAGTTTTTTCCACTGACATAAGGGGAAACCTACTACTCTATCATACATGTAGATGGAGGAAGAGGAGAAGACTGTGTGGCATTCATAAGAGAAGTACTATACATTATTCCCGAATTGGATTTCATGGGAGAGGTCTAAGGACTAGAAGCCACACCATAAAAGGTACTATATAATGACTAATATCCAGGCAAGATGAACGGTCCACCATACAAAAGATATTGTAGTGATGTTACAAACATAGATGAGGATGCTACGATTAATGTCTCAACCATAGGGGTGGACAAAGGCTGAGAGTTTGAATCAGTTCTAGTCATGGTTAAAAGTCCCAATGAAGATTATCACAAGAGATCCGCAGGTAGGCCCAAAGAATTAGGTAAAGGAGATTGTGTTTGAGGTTGAGGAGATGGAAGAGGATAAGTTTGATAAAAATGATTCATTCTCAATGAATAGGAGTAGAAGGAAGAGGCTCTTCTTGAGGGATTTCTTCAACACCTAGAAGTCTGTATGGAAGAGGCTCACCGTCAGGCCCAAGATATATTGGTTATGTCTTAGACAAAGGAAGAGAGGAGGAAGGTCCCAAAGACTCAGGTAAATATGGATGAGGATTGTTTAATAACCTCAGGAAACAAATTTTTTGACTCAGGGAGATCAGATTCAATGACCCAAGGTAAGAAAGTTTCAGGGACATCTGTTTCAATTGTGTCAGTTTCACCAACAGGAATAGATGTAATCTAAGGTTCATAACTCAAGGGGACAGATGATTCTGGTGATCAATATTAGAAGGAGGACTAGAAGTAGCTCCAAATGTTCCTGATTTGGTAGTTTACATTTTCCTATGTATTGGATGATGATTAGGAGTAGCCTCTAGAGGAAGTGGAGGCTTATTTTTCATTCTACGTGAATGATGGGGAGGGGGATTTTGTTCTTCCACGTTGGGAAATAAATTTTGTTAACAAAAAAAGAAATAAATAAAAAAGAGGGTAATATAGGCATAAAGGATTACCAAGAAACCATGAACTGTAATATATTCCTTGATGAACCAAGGAATTAACGTATGGTAGCGAATCTTCCTGAATTTTGTGTTCGGTGTATCATGATATACAAGGTGGTAGATTGAGTTACCTATGGATGGATAGCAACCTATTGGGGACTCCCAAAATATTTGTGATGGTGCATGGGAGTGCAGTCCATAATAGTGTTGTCTAATGCGTAGCCATTCAATGAGAGCATTCCCATATACTTTATGTGTGTGGAGCACCACCAATATACCTAAAGGTATGTGGAGTACGGTCCTATACACTCACATACATGGAATTTGATAGCACCCTTGGAATGAAGCGTTGGAAACCAATGGAAACTCCTACATTTAATGATGCCAAAACATGTCTCTAGCCTAGAACTCTAAATGTTTGCGTTAACGCTACAAATTCTCCTTCGGTTGATTCAACAAATTTTGCTATTTATCTTTGATTATGTTTCAGTTTTAGGGCTCACCACAAATGTCACCTGAATATCCTAAAATGCAAATATAGCATGAGAAAAGAGAAGTCCTTTCTCTTTCAATGAAAATCTAGCTAAGGTGTTATCACTCCATAGTTTCCTAAGGCTATAAGAGAAATCCGGAGGTAACAAAAAAACCACTTGTAAGCTTAGAATCTAGCCCTTCTAAACTCAGAGAGGGATCTCTCTATTGGATTTATATTTCTTGTTTTGAGATTTTATGCTAGTTATTAGGTTCAAAGTTTGGTTTTTTGAAATGTTTGGTTGGAACTACAAGAAAAGGCCATTGGGAAATGGAGTCAAGGTCTTAGGGTGATCAAATACGGAAATATCATAATAGATTTGAAACAAGGTAAGGTAAGCAGGCTATTGGATATTTGAAGCTTTATGGAGTGAAAGGGAGGAAAATAT
Organism: Pinus taeda; assembly: GCA_000404065.3. Classification (NCBI taxonomy): domain Eukaryota; kingdom Viridiplantae; phylum Streptophyta; class Pinopsida; order Pinales; family Pinaceae; genus Pinus; species Pinus taeda. The sequence goes on from APFE030041996.1 coordinate 305,493, forward strand.
TCAAATTCAATTAAACATAGAGCATTTTAACATGAATTCTATATTTAATCTCACTTTGAAAACATATAGATTGCTTATAAGTCAGGACAGAGTGTAATTAAACAAGTTTATCCCTTCATCTTCTTTTAAAGAATACATATAAGAAAGGCATATGAAAAACAAAGATATAACAAATTTAACTAGAAAAAACATCACCAATCTGCCTAACGCATGAATCCTGGAACGATCTTCTATATTAATGAAATGATCGCTTTTAGCTTAGTGAACGTATTTACATCAAAGTCTGCTTTCTTGATACAAGTCCCAACATTTGTACTTCGATTTACGAAGTATTTATACAAAACTTAACAAAATATCTTAAAAACTGTTTACAAAAATAGTACAGAAATGTAGGAAACTAAAACTATTGTAGTCCTATGGCACTATGTTTGAGGATTTCTGGTGATGGCTCAGCTTGAAAAAGTGTTTCTTTTTTTTTGAAGGTGAAAAAGTGTTCTACCCAAGTAATTGGCATAATTTGTCCCATCTGTCTCCATATGGAGTGGCTAATTTAACTATATTCCTGTAGGTTTCATTCACCTCTGTGTACTTTTGAAGAGTAGGTTTGACAATGAATAAATGCTTTATCTCATGTTTGATAAGCAAGCTGAAATCCAAATCTACCATGAAGGATTTTCCATTGATGATTCCTTTGATGGTGGAAAACTTTGACTTATGCCTAGCTATAGTATGCAACTTCTTCTGATAATAATCTAACCTGATCAAATTGTCTCCAATTCCTATCAAAATTGGTAGCCCCTTTAGATTTAGGACATTGAATTTCCTAGGAACTTTTGAATATTGGATTCTAAGTTGTGGCACTTGTTTTCCAGCTGAAGCATAAGGTTCCTTTTTGTAAGGACCCCCTCACCTCCAAAAGTATCTCTGTCTTGTCCGCAAATTCAAACGCCTCCAATTTTTCTTTGGTCTTCGAATTCAAAATCGTAATTAAAGCAGTGGATTCACTTGGCTTCTACCCTAAATCTTCTTTCACCTCTTGAATGACCTCTTTATATCTTTGTACTAACTCCTCCTGCTAAAAAATGATCTCAATAGAGGGCCATATTTTAGTCATGGCTTCATTTATTTCTATCCTAATACTTGCTTTTGCATGTGCAAGTGTTTGTGCCATTGTAGACTCATTCTCCAACTGTTCAATTTTCTGGGTTAATTTATGAGTATTTTACAGCTCTTCTAGGTACTCACTTTCAATTTCAACTTTTGCTCCGAGAGATTATTTAGCTGAGTTTTAAACTTCTCAATTTCCTATCCTCTGATTGATAGGTCATCCATAGTTCTTTAGAAGAATCTGTAGATTGTGCCTCAACTCTAATGAACATTGAAGTGGATGCCCCTGTTGCTGATGTAGATGCAATAGGAACCACTGTGAGTGGAATGGCTACCAAATGTGTTGAATGTTCTCTTTCTTTTAACAATTTATCCATCTCAACCTAAATTTATTTGATCTATCCACTTTTATCAATAATAATTCTAAACATGTCTCCCTTTTATTTCTCTAGTTGTCCAACTTCTTTTGTTTGCTAGTCTTCTATGGAGGGAAGCTTGAGCTATTTCTTGAGTGTTGCAATGCAACATTCTTCATTCTAATGATATCCTCTACGGATTTCACAATGTTGGGATCATAACCCAGTTTAATTACTAGATTCTCTAAAGACTTGATTTTTGAGACTTTACCTAGAGAATATATTTTCTCTAATTTGAGTTGTGACTGAATGTTGTTGAAAGAAGCTTGCAACCTAGAAGCCACCATTACTGAAGTTGTCAAGGTCAAATACAACATCTCCCCTATTTTTTTATGAAATTATATTTGATCTATTGGATGAATTTGGTCAACATTGAAGGAAAATATGGATTTCTTGTAATCTTTTGGAGTTTTGGGGAAAGGAACTTCAGCCCGGAGGAAGACTGTCTACATTTTTCCTTTCTCTATGTCAAAGGAAAAGAGTAGCCTATGGTGTGAGGATGTTGTCTACTTCCAAAACTATGTATAGGTTGTAGCTTTTAGCATCTCATTCTTCTTTTTAATTTCTCTATACTTGGCAAATATATTTGGTTTAGCTTGGTCATGAACGAATTTCTCTGACTGAGAGGTATCCAATGGCTCTTAGGAGACAGAAGAAGATGGAGATTCTACAAAAAAATATTCATTCCTGGTAGAAGTATGGGGGCCTGCAAAAATAATAGTAGACTGCAAATTTTCTTCTTGAAAGGACTCTTCTATTCTATGGTCCTTTGTCTCTTCTTGCAAATCAGAAACTCTTTCTCCTAGATTTTTGTGACTGCATGGGAAACATTTTCCCTTGGGCTCTTGTACTTCTTCTCCTGTGGTGTTGGATTCTGTGTTGTAGTTGTTGAGAGAACTTGTTCTTCTGCCTCCTGTAAAGTATTCTCTTGCCATTGACCCTGGTTCACGTATATTTCAATTTATGACCTGTGAGTATGAGTGTAGGGAGTAGTCTTCTGTTCTACTCTCAGCTTTGAAATTATTCCCAAGGGGTCATCTAACCAGGTGAAACTGAGTTTGAAGTTCATCTGCTTGAGGAGGATATCTCCTTCTTTGACTACTACCCTCGTATTGCAGATAAATGGACGAACTTGTGTTTTCATATTAAATTGAGATTTCTTCTTGGTTGCCACAAAGTGCAGCTCATCGATGTTAATCATTTGTCTGATATACTCTAGTGAGAAAAATCTCATTGGGACAAACTTGGGCAACCTGTATGGTAGAAATTCAAACCCATACACTCTGATTTTGTGTAATTTTGGTACAGGTACCAGTCACCTATCTTAGTTTGATCATTGAGATGAAGAAATATTTTTATCTCACATCTTATTCTTGGCTCAACATTACTATTCACTAGGAAAGACACTGTATATAAAAATTGATCAACATACTCACTGAAGGTAAATTCATTGGAATGCTTCCTTACCAAGGAAGTTCAATGAATTACAGATTGGGAATTTCCTTGCTCATCCAATTTCTATAAGGGAAACTAAAATCCGTTTTCCTAATGGAATAAAAATAAATAAATGAGAACTAAAGCATACTTAAAGGTTCCATGTGTGGAAAATTTTAGAAACTACTCATGTATGGCATCTACTAGGAACTCACTAGAGTTGAATGTGATTGAAAACTTCTCACCTATTTAGAAGGCTGAAAAAAAACCTATGATAGCCTCATCAACTGAATGATCAGATTGATAGCCAAGTAAACGATAAACAATGGAGATAATACTTTTGGTCATCTCAGGGAACATGGAGGATGAATAAGGGGGATTTTTCTTGGGAAGTTGGGCATCCTTAGGCAGGAATGTTTCAAAAATATTTTTTCTGTGTGGGACGGTGAGGTTCTTGTAGAGTTCCATGAGGGAATCTACTGAAAAAGGTTCCAGACGGGAAAAATTCTGAATTTGCAGCATCTGGGAAATGGAATCAGAGGTAATTGTGAAAAGGATTTCATTGTTTTGGGCCACAATTTCCCTCTGACTGGGAATGTACCGGAAATGGCACCATGAAAGGAATTTAGGGAAATGGTAGGCATGAGGAAAATTGAATTGGGGTAGGAAGGAGTCCCACAAAGCTAATTCATCACTAAGGTCAATAAAATTATATTTAAACTAGTTATGGAGTTCGTAGAGGTCGAAATCACAACTGGTTTCAAGGATTTTGTACTCTTGATCTACTAGTGGTTGATGGTCAAAGTCTATTACAGGGGGTAGAAGGGGGTTTTCTTCTTTAACTTTAGATTTGCCTTTAGGATCCATGATGGAAAAGGAAAGAACTGGGAAATTTGGATTTTACCTGGGAATAGGCTAGACGAAGACTGGTGGTTGGGTGATCGGTTGCAGTGACAATTTGATTGCTCATTGGGCATTGTAGCAATTTGATGGATGACTAGGCACTATAGCAATTTGATGGCTGACTGGGTGCTATAGCATATTTCTAGTCTGTCAGTGTCTTGGAATAGTGAAAGAAGGGCTAACAACACAGATTAGGGCTTTATTTATAACATAAATAGCTTATCATTGAGATTAAGCCATTTAATGGAGCGGGTCCATTAATCTGGGAACATATAAATTATTAAATGGTTGTGTTAATGGTTTGATGACGAGTGTGAACATGCTGTGTGGCAGGAGCACATTGGATTGAAGCAGGGAAGGATGTGACGATGATGGGAGGAGAGCGGATGGGGAGTGCCATGTGGCAACATCATATTGGAGCAAAGTAGGGATTAGAGCTGCCACTTGGCGGAAGGGGAGTGGAGCGAGGGTGCGTGGGGTTAATGGACCTTTTAGGTGAGAGGCAGAAAAGTTGTTTTCAGATGGGGGTAGGGATGGAATATCAGTTTAGGTGGGGTGGGGGGGGGGGGAGGGGTGGTGTCTAAACATAAGCACGGGGATGACATGTAGTAGAAATGGTTTATTCAGGGAGACCAATTTTCTGAGACACCACACACCACACCCCCCCCCCCCCTCCCCCCCTCCCCCACCCCCCTTCGTTCATCGTTGGAGGGGTGGGAGGGGGGGGGGTCTAAGAGTCAACACCCCACCGTTGAACTGGTGGGTGAGATCTCGATGGTTCATTGTTGCTCCAACTTTATTATAAAATGACAAACCGTCATATCAATCAAAACTTTATTTAAGCTAATATAATTGTAGTTTAAAAATGCAATTACACTAATTAACTTTATTTAAAATGAATTTAATCATGATTACACTGTGTGGTTAAATAATTAATTATTTTAACTAAACACACTTTATTCAACAAGTCTAATCACGCTTAAATGATGCGATTAAACCATTAAGCCTATTTATCTTTCTCTAATGTGGAATTTTGACTAGCTGCACATTATTTTGATTTTCTAAAGGTATCTCTGATGCATTTTTATTTTATCTTTTGAAGTGCAGTGGCATTTGAATTTTCTCACTTATTGGGGGTATTTTCATTTGTTTTTTTCATATTTTTATTTCTTTCATTTTTTTCACATATATATTTTTATTTTGTATGCCTTTTATTTTCTTTTTCCTATTTTTCTTTTTTCTATTTTTTGTTTTTCTTGGAAATAATTTGCAAAATGAAACATTATTTACAATATCTCATATAAAAATCAACGAATAATCATCAATTGATCTTATAAATTATAAGAACCTAACAGTGGCTCCAATGGGGATGGCATCCTCCTTGTGAGGTGTCAAGAACACTGTAGATAAATAGCCTTTATCCATTGGGCAAGTTGTCCTTATTTTTTGCTTCAAATGATTTAACTAATGTTATTCTTAAATATGGGAAACAAATCACCAGAAGCATAGGGCCTTCTGTTCAGGCTTCAATTCCTGATGTTAGCCACCCTCTCTCTTGCAATATAATAGTAAAATGATATTTACATTGATTGTAAATGAAAACTGATCTATTATTGAGGAAATTAGTGTTTGAGGAGTCTGCCATTGACAGGTCCACCTAGCAGTCCTTCTCGAGTCAAGTCTTTCAACACAAATGCATTATTACCTCTGAAATTCTTAATTTTTTAGGGCCCTTTCCACAGACTATGGAATTTACCATGCTTACCTTTGTTTTCATTCCTTGAGTCCCATTTTAACACAAGATCATTTATTTGGAAGTCATCAAATTTTGTACTTCTATCATGGATCTTCTTAATTTTATCCTAAATGAGTTGAATTTTGTTGTAGACCTCCTCCATGGACTGTTGCAACTCTATGACCTGATTAATGCTTCTCTGTAAATCATTTGTTTCCACTTGTGATTCTTGGAGCAGTTTTCGCATAGGAATTCCTAAGGAAGTAGGGAAAGTTTCATATACTCCATATACTAATTGAAATGGAGACATCCCAATATATTTCTTAGTGCTAATTTTGTCAGCTTGGAGGGAATTAATCAACTTCCTATATGCCAAGATTTTTATTTTCCTGCAACAATTTTTTTTATGATGTTGACTAGACTCTTATTAGAAGATTTGGCTAACCCATTCCCTTGTGGATAATACGAAGTAGAATGTCCTAGATTTATGTTATATTTATGGAAAAAATCAATCATTCTCTTTGAATTGAATGCAACAACATTATCAATGACTTATGTGGACATCCAAACCTAGAAATAGTATTACCTTAAAAAAAATGAATGATTACAGTGTCTGTTTCCTGTCTGGTTGGAATAGCCTAGATCCACTAGGTGGCTGTCAAAATCCATATATGTTGACCTAAAGAGCTTGTATGGATTTCCCCAATAAAATCCAGACCCCATTGTTGAAAATGGTCCTCAACTGAAATGTGTTTCATAGGTAAAGGAAATTTTTTTCTCTTGCCTTCAAAAATTTGGCACTGGTGGGATGTGGTATCTTTTTTATGCACATTTGCAAACAAGGTATGCCAGTAAAAACTAGCCCTCAGGATTTTTTTGGCTGTGGTTTAACAGTATAATTGTCCTCCAAAGTCTCCTTGATGAAATTCTTCCATAACCCTGTCAGCTTCATCTTTCAACAAACAATTTAGCAAAATTTTAGAATTTCATAGCTAGGTTTCTCAAGTTGAATTGAGTTGTCCAGGTAAAACTAGGGGGCCTAACGACCTGCCATGATGGGTATATGAGAGGACGATGTAACTAAAATAGATGTGGATATGGAAGGTATTAAAGGATGTGGGATGGTAGTTTGTTGTGTTGGTATAGTGGTGGTAGGGATAGTAGATGAAATGTGTATACTAGTGATAGGGGGAATTACTGGAGGTATTGTAGAAATAGGTGGACTTAATGGTGGGGTTGGTGATGAAGCAATAGAAGAAGAAGGTGAAGATCTAGATAATTCAAGAGATTTTTACACAACCTGATATAATTAAGATACCAACACTTCAAACTTATTAAATTGTTTGATGACATCTTCGTTAGAGTCTGGATTAATAGTTTGATGCCTTGAAATGTAAGGTTTTTAAATGTTTTGATCAAAAATAGTTTCAGGTACAAGGCTGTCATATTTAGTACGGAAAATAATATGTTCAAAAGCCAAATCAAACTCAAGATTGTCTATAGTTTCTAAACTTTCAGGAAGAGAATTAAGTTTGGGCAGTGGATTATTACTAGCTTGGCTCTTAGTTAAACACTTCTTTCTAAGAATTTTTTTCTGGATTATCTATAGTTTTTGGTGGTTTATGATTTGGGTTAGCTCTAGTATATATCATTTTAAGAGCTATATCTACAATAGTACATTTAAAAATATAAATTATGTACAATTTATAAGTAGAAAATAACCTTAATTAGATCTATTTCTAAGCCAGAAACCTAGAAATAGCTTTATTCTCTAAAATCAAAATTTTGACCAGGGAAAATTGAATTCAAATAAGATTTTTTCAAATTCCCCAATATGGTCACCAGAACATTATCATTATGTAACTTCCTAAGTCTGTAAAAGAGATCCATAGGTAACTATAAAACCACTTGTAAGCTTGGAAGCTAGCCCTTCTAAACACAAAGAGGGATCTATCTATTGGATTTAGATTTATTGTTTCAAAATTTTATGCTAGTTATTAGGTTTAGAGTTTGGTTTTTTGAAATGTTTGGTTGAAACTGCAAGAATAGGCCATTGGGAAATGGAGTCAAGGTCTTAGGGTGATTAGGTACAGGAATATCAGAACATATTTGAAATAGGGCAAGGTAGGTAGGCTATTAGATCTTTGAAGCTTTGTGGAGTGAAAGGGAGGAAAAGATTTAGATTCAATTAAACATAGAGAATTTTAACATGAATTCTATATTTAATCTTAGTTTAAAAAGATATTGATTGTTTATAAGTCAGGACAGATTGTAATTATACAAGTTTATCCCTTCATCTACTTTTAAAAAATACAAATAAGAAAGACATATGAAAAACATAGATATAACAAATTTAAAGAGAGAAAACATCACCAATTTTCCTCTCACATGAATCTTGGAACAATATTTTGTATTAATTAAATGATCAATTTTAGCTCAGTGAAAAACTTTACATCAAATCCTGCTTTCTTCATATAAGTCCAATCATTTGTACTTCAATTTAAGAAGTATTTATACAAAAATTAACAAAATATATTGATTTGAAAAATAAATATTTTTACAAAATATCTTAAAAACAATTTACAAAAATAGAACATAAATGTAGGCAACTAAAACTGTTGTAGTCTTGGCACTATCTTTGAGGATTGTTGGTGATGACTCGGCTTGAAAAAGTGTTTCTTTGCTGTTGAAGGTGAAAAATCATTTTACCTGAGTAATTGGCACAATGTGTTCCACCTGTCTTCATCTGGAGTGGAAAATTTAACTAGCTTCCTGTAGGTTTCATCCACCTTAGTGTACTTTTGAAAATTAGGTTTGACAATGAATAAATGTTTTATCTCATGTTTGATAAGCAAGTCGAAATCCAAAGCTTCCATGAATGATTTTCCTATGATGCTTCATTTGATGGTGGCAAAGTTTGACTTATCCCTAGCTATTATATACAACTTCTTCTGGTAATCATCTAACCTAATCAGCTTCTCTCTAATTCCTATCAAACCTGGCAGCCCCTTTAGATTTAGCACATTGAATTTCCTCTAAAACTTCTAAATGCTAGATTCTCAGTTGTGGCACTTTCCAGCTGAAGAATAAGGTTCCTTTTTGTAAGGACCCTCCTCACCTCCAAAATTGTGTTTGTCCTTTCTACAATTTCAAACTCCTCCAATTCTTCTTTGGTTTTCGAATTCAAAATCCTGATTAAAGCAGCGACTTCACTTGGCTTCTATCCTAAATCTTCTTTCACCTCATCAATGACCTCTCTATATCTCTGTACTAACTCCTCCTGCTAAAAATAATCTAAATAGAGGGCCATATTTTAGTCATGGCCTCATTTATTTCTATCCAAATACTTTCTTTTTCCTATGCAAGTGTTTGTGCCATTACAAACTCATTCTATATCTGTTCAATTTTCTAGGTTAATTTATGAGTCTTTTGCAGCTCTTCTAGGTACGCACTATCAATTTTCAACTTCTTCTCCTAGAGATTATTTAGCTGAGTTTTCAGCTTCTCAATTTCCCATCCTCTAATTGACAGGCCAACCATTGCTTTGATTAGGTCTTCTAAAGAATCTGTAGATTGTGCCTCAACAGTGATGGCTATTGAAGTGGATGCCCCTACTACTAATGTAGATGCAATAGGAACTGATGTGAGTGGAATGGCTATCAAATGTGTTGATTGTTCTCTTTCCTTTAACAATTTCTCCATCTTAACCTCCATTTCTTTGATCTGTCAACTTTTCTCAATAATAATTCTGAACATGTCTTCCTTTTCTTTCTCTGGTTGTCTAACTTCTTTTGTTTGTGGGTATTTTGTGGAGGGAAGATGGAGTTGTTCCTTGAGTGCTGCAATGTCAACATTCTTCCTTCTAATGACCTCCACTACAACTTTCACATTGTTGGGATCATATGTCAGTTTAATTTCTAGATCCTCTAAAGACTTGATTTTTGTTTCTTTAGCTAGAGAAGAGATTTTCTCTAATTTGAGTTGTGACTAAATGTTGTTGATAGAAGCTTGCAACCTAGTTTCCATTACTAAAGTTTTCAAGGTCAGATAAAACATCCCCCATATTTTCTGATGCAAGTCTATTTGATATATTAGATGAATTTGGTCAACATTGACGGAAAAGATGGATTTCTTGTAATATTTTGGAGTTTTGGGGAAAGGAACTTCAGCCTGGAGGAAGGCTATCTACATTTTTCCTTTATTTGTGTCAAACGAAGAGAGTAGCCTATGATATGAGGATGTTGTTTGCTTCCAAAAATGTGTATAGGTTGTAGCTTTTAACATCTCATTCTTCTTTTTAATTTCTCTATACTTGGAAAATATATTTGGTTCATTTTGGTCATGAACTAATTCCCCTGATTGACGGGTACCTAATGACTCTTGGGAGACTGAAGAGGATGGAGATCCTAAAAAAATATCATTATTCTTGGTAGAATTATGGGGGCTTGTCAAAATAATAGTAGCTTGTACATTTTCCTCTTGAAAGGATTCTTCTGTTGGATTGGTCCTCTATATCTTCTTGTAAATCAAAAGCTCTTTCTCTTGGATTTCTGTGATTGCAGGGGAAAATTTTTCCCTTAGCCTCTTGCCTTGCTTCTCCTATGGTGATGGAGTATGTGATGTAGTTGTTAAGAGAACCCGTTCTTCTGCCTCCTGCAAAGTATTCTCCTGCCCTTGATCCTGGTTCATGTATGTTTCATTTTCTGGCCTAGGAGTATTAGTGTAGGGAGTAGTCTTATGTTCTACTCTCAACTTTGAAAGTATTCCCAAGGGGTCATATGACCAGGTGAAAATGAGTTTGAAGTTCATATGACTGAGGAGGATATCTACTTCTTTGGATGCTACGCTAGTATTGCAGATAAATGGATCAACCTGTGTTTTCATTTTAAATTGAGATTTCTTCTTGGCTGCCGCAAAGTGCAACTCATCCATGTTAATCATTTGTCTGATATACTCTAGTGAGAAAATTATCATTGGGACAAACTTGGGTCACTTGTATCATGGTGATTTACACCAATACACTCTGATTTATGTGTAATTCTAGTACAGTTACCAGTCACCTACCTTGGTCTGATCACTGAGATGAAGAAATATTTTTATCTTAGATCGTATCCTTGGCTCAACATTACTATTAAATAGGTAAGAGATGTATATAAAAATTGATCAACATACTAACTGAAGGTAAATTCATTGGAATTCTTCCTTACCAAGGAAGTCCAATGAATTATAGAGTGGGAATTTCCTTGCTCATCCAATTTATATAAGGGAAACTGAAATCTGTCTACCTAATGGAATAAAAATAAATAAACAAGAATTGAAGCATACTTAAAGGTTCTCTCCATAGAAAATTTCAGAAACTACTCATGGATGGTATCTGCTAGGAACTAAATGTAGTTGAAGATTATTGAGGGCTTCTCACCTATTGAGAAGACTAAACAAAAACCTATGATGGCCTCATCAACCGACTTATTTGATTGATAGCCTAGTAAGTAAGAAAGAATGGAGATAATATGTTTGGTCATCTCAAGGAACATGGAGGATGAATAAGGAGATTTTTCTTAGGCAATTGGGCATCCTCAGGGAGGAAGGTTTCAAAAATATTTTCTCTATGTGGGAAGGTGAGGTTCTTGTAGAGTTCCATAAGGGAATCTACTAAAAAGGGGTTTAGAGGGGAAGAATTCTGAATTTGCAGCGTCTAGGAAATGGAACTAGAGGTAATTGCGAAACAAATATCATTGTTTTGGGTCACAATTGCCCTCTGACTAGGAATGTACCAGAAATGGAACCATGAAACATATTCAGGGAAATGGTAGGTATGAGGAAAAATAAATTGTGGAAGGGAGTCTTACAAACCCAATTCATCACTAATATCAACAAAATTCTATTTTAACTAGTTGTGGAGTTTGTAGAGGTCGAACTCACAACTGGTTTCAAGGATTTTGTACTCTTGATCTACCAATGGTTGATGGTCCATGTCTATTACAGGGGGTAGAAGGGGGTTTGCTTCTGTAAATTTAGATTTGCCTTTAGGATCCATGTTAGATAAGCAAAGAACTAGGAAATTTGGATTTTACATGGGAATAGGTTAGACGAAGACTGGTCGTTGGGTGACCATTTGCAGTGATAGTTTGATTTCTGACTGAGTGTTGTAGCAATTTGATGGCTGAATGGGCACTGTAGAAATTTAATGGATGACTAGGTTCTGTAGCATGTTTATGGTCTGTCGGTGTCTTAGAACAACAAAAGAAGGGCTAACAACATAGGTCGAGGCTTTATCTATAACATAAATAGCTTACCATTGAGATTAGTTTGTTTAACGGAGTGGGTCCGTTAATCTAGGAATGGATAAGCTATTAAATGGTTGTGTTAATTTTTTGATGATTAATGGAGACGTGTGGTAGGATCACATTAGATTGGAGCGGGGAAGGATGCGACAACAATGGGAGAAGAGTGGATGGGGAGTGCCATGTTGTGGCATTGTATTGGAGCGGAGGGGGGGATCAGAGGCACCACTTGGCAGAAGGGGACTAGAGTGAGGGAGCACATGGTCAATGGAACTT